>JAASFV010000827.1:0-14538 GCA_023334015.1 Globisporangium paddicum
CCCCCCCCCCCCCCCCCCCCCCCCCCCCCCCCCCCCCCCCCCCCCCCCCCCCCCCCCCCCCCCCCCCCCCCCCCCCCCCCCGACAGTGTACTGGTATAATATAGATAAGATTCAGGCGACATTCGTGCAACATTTTATATATTCTGCACAAATGAATCGACAACTTGCGAACCCAGAAGATAGGAACGGTTTGAAAAAAATAGCCTGGCGACACCTTGAAGCTTCGAGTTTGTTGCTCGTGCGAGTGGTGCAGAGGCGTTTGACTCACCGCCAACTCACCGTGTGACTCGGTGTGCCTCGGTTTATGCCGTTTGTAAGTGTCGCTTGTCCAACTGAGTCTTTCTGAGACATGTGCGTGCTGATCACTGCGTTGTGCTGCTTGGTCTGCTCGTTTGGCTCAAAACGCGAATGCGACGAGCACTTGCACGTCGCAAGTTCATTCGTGTCCTGGATTCTTCCAGCAAGAGGGCGAATACCAAGCCACCGCTGTCAGCTCGCCTTGCGGTCCCCTTCGTCGCTGCCACTGCTCACAATCCAAATTCCCAACTGACCAAGACACCAGACTCCACCACCACACTCCAGTGCAATGAAGGTCGCTGGCGTCCTCCTCCAGCTCGCGCTAGCTGTCGTGCTCACAACCTCGTCGACCGCAGCGCTTAATACGAATATTGGATCGATGTCCAGCGAAGCAGACTTCTCGGGCTCGTTCGATGGGCCTCCACAGGAACAGTTCGGTGGATCGCAAGGCTCCGCTTCGCTCGACTGGATGTGGGACGGCTCTGGTTCTCGATTCCCAGACATGTGGCCTCAGGACGGGAGCTTCGATTGGGACACTGGCTCGCAAGTAGGCGACGGCAGTGGCAGCGGCTTTCCCTGTGGATCCCCCTTCTCCGGCAGTGGCTCGAGTGGCAGCAGCGGCAATTCGAGATTTTACGGAGGGCGACGTCACTTCCGCGGAGACGTCGGCGACGACTACGATTTCAGCTCAGGCGACGGCTCAGGCGACGGCTCGTTTGATCCGTTCGACGCATCGGGCAGTGGCAGCAACAATGAAGCTCCTCGCCACCACCGTCACCGCCATGGCCGCGGCCGAATGGCTGACTCGGACTCTGGATCGTACGCGCTCGACGGCAGTGTTGGTGACGACGACTGGAGTGGGTTTTTCGACTCATCGGGCAGCAGCGACATCTTCCCTCCTAGCCTTTTCGATGACAATCAGCTTGGTTCAGGCTCGGGATACACGCACAGACTCCGCGGCTCGGGTCCAGATATGATGAGCTAAAGCCGAGTCGCAGTCATCTACAGCAACGTTCCCCTTATTCTCACAAGCACGTGATCAGTAACATAAGATTGCAGCAAAGCAATATGCACTTACCGATATATAAAATTAAACACATTGTACATCACTCCATCGCCTCTTGACTTCTCACATCAGAACGACAGTTAGAGGGTCTTGTTCGCGACAAGTGGTACTGCCGAGCGCCGCACTGCTTTGTCCACGGTGTCCGCAAACGTCACGGAGTCTTTGCTGGCCTTGCATCGGTTGCGGAACCGCCGCTGCAGTTTGTTGGCCACGCGATGCAGCGCCTTGACGTCGATGATCACAAATACCTTGTCTTCTGGGTACACGACTGCGGACGACGCTGGACAAGTGTACACGTACGGGTATGGGGCGCCATTGGCACCTCCTTTCGCGCGCAGTAGCCCAATCGGCAGTGCATGCGCGATCCCCGAAGTCATGTGGGAGAACAGAGTGCCATACGTCAGCGGTTGGTGGCGCCACTGCTTGGGGATGTCGTAGAGCATGAAGCAGCTCTTGCCGTCGAGGATCTTGCGGATGAACACGTTCAACGACGGGTTGAAGAAGCTCTGGATGAGCAAGTCGTCTGCCACGTACGATGGGAACAGCGCGCCGCTCATGAACCGCTCCTGAAAGAACGTGTCATCTTCGTCGTCATTGCTGTAGAGCGATTCGAGTGTCTGGGCTGCACTGGCGTCCGAGTTGTTGAATGCGTTTACACGATGCGCAGCAGACATGATGTTGCCCATAAAAAACTCGCGGATGTTGAAGAGCACTGAGCGGAAGACGATCACCTGCTTTTCCAGCCAAGTCAGGTGTCGGGCAGAGGAGGATCTGCCGTAATATCGGTTCTCTTGAGCGGCATTCGATCCGCCGCCAACACTCTGCGCCGCGGAATAGCGACGACCGTGACTCGATCGAGCAAGCAGCGAGTTTCGGCCAACCGGAGAAAACGCGACGGTATCAAACTCAGACACGATGTCGTCGTCATATGATCTAGAGCTGAAGCTTGCGACGGGGTCGAGGAATTTGTTGTTGTGGACGTCGCGCAATTCGATGATCGTGAAGATGTTGCTACTCTGGAGCGCCGAGTTGACGAGAATCGCGTTGAAAATCGCCTTGGAGTCGTCGTATCCAGCTTCCGTGCCCTGCGCGAGCACGACAATCGCGGATGCTGAGTAAACGCCTGCTGCGACGAGCACATTATGTCGCTGGGGAGAGCCCTGAACCTGGTAGACCTCGCCGAACTGACTCAGCTGGAGCCAAGAGATGCCGTCGAATTTCTCCGAGTCCACGAGCACAACGGGGACAATACGTTCAATGTGAGGCGCACGAAGTGGTCGAAGGAAATTCACCAGTCGAGACACGGATCGTTGGCCACCACCTTCGCCTGCAGCATTGCTGCACACGACGATGTGCCCGCCTTGTGCAAGAAGAGTTGGTGATGGAGACTTTGGGGATTGGAAGGAGCCAATCCCGCTGGTGCTACATCGCAGAATGTATTCCCGCACATGAGAAGGAATCCGCCTCTCGACGTTGTGCTGCGCGCGACGTGCTCGACTCAGTAAGTTGCCGCGACCTTTAACCATCGACATGTTCATCACCATCGCTCCCTGAGGGCTATTGAAGCTTGATGGACCGGAGATTGGCCTCAGAGAGCTCATGGACTCGGCGATTAAATATGCCTTGCAGCTTGCTGTGATGTGGAACCATCGCCCAGGGTTGAACGAGATCTCGCCATCGGCCTCCACGGCGATCAGGAGCACGAGCCCTTCAGACTGAGCGTGGATGCGCTGTGCAGCTTCCGTAAACGTCAGGCCGACGAAATGGGGGGCTAAGCTGCAGGAGTAGATCTCGTTTGCTGCTCCAGCGACATACTCGGAGATCCAGAGATCGGATAACCCTTTGTCTTCCACACCAGCCGGGGTGCCACCACTGCGACTGGTGATCAAGTTGGACACCAGCGTCGAGAGTCCTGGGCATCGGCAGCTGAGACCCATCAGTCCCAGACGTAGCTCATCGGCGCACACCAAGTGCTCACTGCTCATTCCCGTGGCTTCCAGCAGCGTCCGGTTGTCCGAGTTCACGAGCATGGCAAAGAGTTGGGTGTGATGTTCAATCTGCTGCGTCACCGAGAGAACGCGGAGAACTGTCGCCGCGTCTTCCTTGTTGCCGTCGTTCGAAAACTTGTTGGGCAGGAAGAATACCGCCATCGCCTGGCTCAGCTTCGCACATTCGAGGTCTTTCTTCCGCAGTGGCGATCCATAGATGAGAAACACGCGCTTGTGGTACCGAGGATTGTCGTGCACGAACTCCACGACTTCTTTCTGGAACGACGAATTCTCGTCGTCCTTGTCAAAGCGCATGAGCACGACAATGTGCGTCTCGCGTACTTTGTTCGCACCTCGTCGCTGCAACCATTTGGAAGCCAGCACGCCATTTCCACTTTGAGAAGTACGAGGTTGTTTTTCCTCAACCTTGCCTTCTTCCATCGCCATCTCGGAGTCTTCGTGCGCTTTTCTCTTCTCGTAAAAGCTGGAGCCAATCTCTCGCTCCTCAAACTCATCGTCGTCACTGCCGTCTCCAGTCCCGCCAGACTCGCCAACTCCTCGGAACAGATCTTCGTGGTCCGGATGGAAGAACTCACGAATGAAATCCTTCATCTGCGCGGCCGACGGGTTTCCCGTCACGATCACGTGCGCTGTGTTGCGCGAGCAGTTGTACTTGGTACGTCCTCCACGCTGGTCACCGTAGAGCGTCATGAACGCCGCCGACTCATTCGCGAATGTGTAGATGCCAAACACGATAATCACGCACACCATGAGCTGTCCGAGCACGGTCTTGGGACTGAAATCCCCATACCCGACCGTCGAGACTGTGACAAACATGAAGTAGATCGACGAGAAGAAGCTCCAGGTCTCCGAGCAGTTTGGGTACTCGTCTGTGCCAGCCGAGTTCTTGAGCAGGATGAACTTGGAGCCATCGGCGGTGCTGCACTTGTACACATGCAGTAGAAAGCTGTCAGTGTACGGGATGTCGCCGAGTCGCTCGAGCGAGAAGAGCACGCAGGCGGCGAAGAAGACGAGACACCAGGCCTTGAAGATCACGAGCAGCACCTGCGCGAAGAACGTCTTGTTCTTGTACCTTGAGAACAAATGGTCGATAACCACGTACGCAATGTACGAGCGCAGGAAGCCAAAGTCAAGCCATGAGCGGCGGTACTGATCGCCGACCAGCAGCGTCTGGAAGTTGAACGCAAAGTGCGACACGACCGAGAGCAGGTCGAAGAGCGAGTGGAGCTGCAGCGTGAACAGCACTCTGATAGTAGACACATAGATATAACTTAGTAAGAGAGTGCGCATCGATATGTATATCATAAGTGCAGTACGTACTTTTGCTTGGCGGCGATCCAGCGGATGCCGTAACCCACAGCGGTCGCGATGAGCAGGGCCGACTCGATCGACCACGACGAGAGGCTCACGGACAGCGAGCCGCCTCGAACGACTGTTATACACGCGCCAGTCCATACGTTAGGATAATACGCATAACGCAGGCAACTGATTAATAGCAACACGTACTCCATGCGATGCAAACGTAGGCGCACGTCACGAGCTGCAGCAAGTGGATCTACAGTCGCGCAGGAGAGCAACATACAAGCAACGTTAGAGTCCATAATGCCACACCTGTATCAATATAGCACATAACAGTATCTAACGCACCGCGGCGCGCGTGAGCGGCGAGTCGAAGACGGCGCGCAGGCGCTCGATGCGCGGCAGACTGGCGAGCTCGAGCCACTCGTAGCCGATGGAGACGGCCACCACGGGGACCTGGAAGAGCAGCCAGTAGCGCACCTGGTCCCACACGAGATACCACGACGCCGTGTAGCAGCTCGCGCTCGCGTCCGTGATCTTGCAGGCCGCGCGGATCACGCCGGCCGCCGCATCTCCACTGCTGCTCATGCTCATAATGCGAAATGGTGGTGCCGTTGTAACATATTGACTCACACATGGCCTTTTTGACAAAGTCAGCCAGTAAGCCAGGGGCTGGCGTTTCAATTTTTATCTTGGAGTTTGTATGGAGCTTTGCGTTTGGTAAACATCGGCATAAAAGACGCTTTGCTGGGAGTTTATTATCTGTTAGTGGATATATCGGGTTACAGAGAATGAAGCCACTGTCTCAATTGGTACAAACAGGCTACAAACTCTCAATTGGGACACATTCGCGTGGTACAATTGCATTCGGATAGTGGCAACAGTGTTATGGCTGCTGGGAGCGCGATGGCACGGGCACCCAGGAGCCAGAGGTTGTGCGCTCGAGCCGCTGGATGGCCATGTCGGTCCACTCAACGTTCTGGATGGCCACCGCCAGCACGAAGACGACGTAGAGCACCCACGAGAGGTTAAAGAGCTTGAACGCGCGCAGGTTCTTCCCGCCGATGCACTTGCCCATCCACGGACAGTGGTGGTCGTACTCGTCGATGCACACATCGCAGTCGTCGCAGTGCTCCGTGTATTGGTCCTGCAGCACGCCGCAGATATCACACATACGGGTTCGCGTTCCAGCATGAGCAGTAGGCGACGTTGGCAGCCTGGATGGGGTCACGAGCGCTGTCGACGAGCGCTGGGACAGCAACAAGTCGCTCTGCTGCTCGTGGCTACTGCTGCGAGCCTGCCCGCTCTCCATCTGCTCATCGCCCTGCTCAGTCTCGGCGTCCCCGTCCTTGGTGTCACGGGAGCGATAGTGTGGATACAAAATGCCAGGGTCGCGACACGAGGTCTCGAACAAATAGTAGAGCGTCACGAGGCAGAACGCCAGCGTGACGAGCGTGTAGTGCCACGAGAGTCGCGTGCACTGCTGCGTCAGGAATGCACCCGTCGCGACAAGGAGGATTGCGAGCGTCACGACGACACCGATCCAGTGTGGCCCGACGATTACCAGGTTCGTGTGCACCTCGCCATGCTTGATCGCGCGGCTCTCGTGGAGAACCTGGATACACAACATACGGATAATGGCGTGAGACTGAATGCTTGTCTAGCCGAGTTAAGGGAATGATAGATGCACCTACATAGCTCTGTCTGTGGGGTACACATATATGAAAGATGGGCAACACGAAGGATGCATGACAATTGTCAAGTAATATGTAAGAGTATGATAGCAGCGAAGCACGCTGCAACTCACCCAATGCGCTTGAACTTGCACCGACCTGCACCAACACACACACACATGCAGGTAAGACGCCACTCCTACTATACGCCACACCAGTAAATCTACAGCCGCATACTCACAGAGGCACGCGCATGGATCCATGTTGACAGCCGGCATGGCTCCAAAGCGCTCCGCGTCCGTTGCGCCGCCAAAGTGATGCGCCTCTTTCGCTGTCGGCAGCATCCGCAGCTGGATCGCATCTTCACCATCAGCGTCTTCTGCACAAATCGTGTCGTCTTCTGCTGCTTTCAGCACCTGCAGCTCGCTCTCGAGCATGCGGATGCGCGCCTCCTTGGCCGCCACCGCGCGCGTCTTCTCCGTCGCCCGCATTTTCAAGTGTCTGTATAATAAATAAACCACCGGTCATTTGTTTTCTTAATGAACATCTTCCTAATATGAAGGGATTCTTTTATTGACCTGTTTATATAATACCTTCCTAATAACGACTGCTCGCTCTATTTGAATCCTGAGCCAATGGAGCGATTCAGAACTTTGCTACAAATATACTGCTTAAAAAAATTGAGCTCCACCTTTTTATAATATTTTAACGAGGCAACTATTTTTTAAGCAGTACATTCCGGCATTTCACAACAGGGATGGCACTTGCTGGTCGACTGGCCAAGCACCAGCGCGTGTCGCTCTTCTCCAGACACCTGAGCGCCTCCCGCAGCACCAGCAGCGTCGCCAACGCCACCAGCTACATCTGCACCACCGACCGCGACGACGATGACCTACGGCAGCAGCAGATACGACCAATAGTGCCCGAGCCAGTGCTCGTGGTGGATGCGCTGCGCCACTTCCATCGACAGCACGAGCACTTCGTCGTGCCATATAGCTTTGAGGTCCCGTCCAGTGACTACAGTGTGTGGCCAGAACACCTGCACGGCATCAAGCTCGGTCGCGTCATGCGGCAGTTCGTCAAGGATCTCCACAGCAAGCGCGCGTTAGAGTCCGAGACGCTGCAGACGCTGCGAGCCATTGGGTTCCCCGTCCAAGTCGCCGACTGGAACCGGTTCTACTGGGAACAAGCTGCTATGAGCTCACTGCAGAGGTTCAAATCCATCGAGGGCCATCTGCGCGTACCCAGAAAGTTCGTCGTGCCCGAGAACGACGACCGGTACCCAAGGCCGACGTGGGGCTTCAAGCTCGGCATTCATGTGAACCAGCTCCGTGTCAAGCGTGAGAGCCTCGCAGAGTACCAGCTGGAGGCTTTAGAAGAAATGGGATTTGTCTGGAACGCGATGGAGGACAAGTGGACGAACCAGTTCCTGCCAGCGCTGCGCAGATACCGTGAACTCTTTGGACACGTGAACGTCCCGCAGCGGTTTACGGTACCTGCTGAAGACGATCTCTGGTCGCAGGAGCTCTGGGGCTTTGCCTTGGGACGCATGGTGAACCAGACCCGGTCTGGCGACATTTACTATCTGCAGATCGAGCGCTACCTGCCAGAGCTCATGTCCCTGGGCTTCTCGTTCAGCAGCATCGAAACCACTTGGGACGAGAAGATCTTTCCTTCACTCCAGGTCTTTCGAAGTGTACACGGCCACTGCCACGTGGCCAAGTTCTTTGAAGTGCCCTGCGAGGCGCCGTGGCCGCAGCAGGCCTGGGGCATGAAGCTTGGCTTCATTGTGCACAACATCCGCTCGCGCGGGGATTTCTTCCAGCTCGTCGGGCGTGACATGGAGAAACTTGACCAGCTGGGCTTCGTGTGGAGCACCTCGGAGGTCAAGTGGCGCCAGCGCATCCTTCCGTCGCTCAAGGCCTTCGTGCAGGTCCACGGCCACGCAAATATCCCGCGCAGCTTTGTCGTGCCGGGCAAAGCACCGTGGCCAGCGAAGACCTGGGGCATGGACCTCGGCCGCGTTGCCTCAGACCGCAGCTACCAGCGCAAGTACGCCGACTACATCGAGATCGAGCGCAACCAACTCGAGGCACTCGGCTTCTTCTGGGCCACGGGCGCCGCCCCGGATTACGAGGACCACGAGTAGGGTCAAGCGAGTTGAGATTGAGCGAGCGGCGTGATAAAACCCCAGGTCATAACATAAAACCCATCCTTGCTTGAGCAGAATCTAGATAGTTTACTTGAGTTCACTATGCTTTTGTCTACTCTTGACTGATACCATAGCGAAACCAAGTGACTCCTACAAAATACGATTTCTCGTTTTTTACACGCAAGTCCAACACCAAAGACAGATACAGAATGGAGCGGATGGCACTGCGGCGTCCGGCGCTGCTGCTGCTGTGTGCACGCGTCCCAGGAACGCAATGTCGCCCTCAGCAGCAGCCACAGATCCAGCGCTGCTTCAAGAGCTCCGTACGCTCATCCGGATCACCCCACTCACTGCGTAGCGTGCACCACCAGCGGAAAGAGTTTGCCAACTTGGAACCAGCGCTGCGCGAGTTCCACGAGCGCCACGGCCACTGGGCCGTCCCTCTACGCTTCACGATCCCGCTGATCAAGCCACAAGCCACCGCCACACTACAGTCACCGCCTCAGGAACTCCATAACACCGACTGGCCGGAAGAGCTCCAGGGCATGAAGCTCGGCACAACGCTCTCGCGGTTCGTCAAGGTCGCGCAGAGGCCCGAGAACGCTGCGATCGCGGCCAAGCTCGCAGCGCTGGGCGTGCCCGTGGACTCAGTGGTCGACTGGAAGCGCCACATCTGGGAGCAGGTGGCCGTCGTAGCGCTCCAAACGTTCCGCGGCCTCCACGGCCACTTCTTCGTGCCGTACTCATTCAAAGTCCCGGCGGCTGCAAATGATTGGCCACGACAGACGTGGGGCTACAAGCTTGGCTATTGGGTCGTCGAACTGCGGCGGGACCCAAGTCGGCTCGAGTCGTACCAGCTCGAAGACTTGCGCGCTATGGGCTTTGTCTGGAACGCTCGAGAGGAGAGGTGGAACCAGTACTTTGTCCCGACCATGAAGAAGTACGGGGAGCTCTATGGGAAGCAGAGTGTACCGCAGTCGTTTGTTGTCCCAAAAGATGATGAGAGGTGGCCTAAGGAGCTCCAGGGCTACCGATTGGGCCAGAAGGTGAACAACCTGCGCTGTGGAGGAGACAAGGCGGGGTCCTCAGCGTCGCCTTCGTCCAAGAAGACAGAGGAGGGGATGGAGTGGGACGAAGTCGAGCTTGTGTACAACAACTGGCTGTTCCTTGACATACTTCATGAAGACGCAGATAGTAACAAGAAAACCACTAGCGCTAGAACTGAGGACTCCGAGCGACAGTAGTCGAGGCTTTCCGATAATGCCATGGTATGATAAGCTAACCTCAAGAGGCAATAGAACATGTCTACTGAGCAGAGCTCCACGACTCTTTTCGCCACTGGCGCTCGGCCTCCACGGGGTACAGCAGCTTAATGGGCAAACTATCGTCCACAGTGCAGTCCACGACCAAGAATTCACTCACTGCACCATTACTGCCAGCAGGACTCCCATTGCCACACAGTGGCGTCTCGCCTGCTGATATCGTCAACAGGGCATCAGACAGCGGCTGCTGTGGCATCAGCTGCATCCATTTCGGCAGCTCCGAGACGTTCGTGAACCCAAGACTGACCGCGTAGAGTGCCGTGGGGTCGCTCCACAAGCTCTCATCACGCTCTGGGAGGCTCGAGATCGGATTCCCAGCCAGCTCGAGGGCCTGGATGCTCTGGTTCCCATAGAAAAAGTACTCTGGGATGCTGGAAATCGCGTTACTACAGAGAGACAGGTGGCGAATCCGCATGCGGCGCAACGCCTCGGGCACGACTCGCATACCTGGACTGTTCTCCAGCACAAAGTAGTCGACATTGGGCCAGAAATCGTAGAGGTCTTCCGGTAGACTCGTCAGGTTCGAGCCGCTGAACTCGACATCCACCAGCGTAGGCGGGAACTCGCGCGAGAGGAGACCCTCGGGGATCCCAGAGAGGTTGACGTCGACCATGTATAGGAACTGAACCATCGGGTGGGTGGTCGCCGTCAAGGCTGCACTGGCATTCCACTTCTTGATGGTGGAGTTGTAAATCTTGATGGTCTCGACAGCCGACAGAGTCTGCAGCTGTTGGGGCATCTCTAGCTCTGGGCAGCACGAGAAGATGAGGCTCTTGAGCATCTCGGGCTCGAGTCCCACGAGTGCAGCGTCGATATCCGTTGAGAGACCCGAAAAATTCTTAGTGAAGACGCAGTTAATCTCCATGACGACGCAGTTGTATTTGGTGGCGACCCAGGGCCGCTGCTCGAGCAGACAGTTGGAGATCTTGCTGCGCACGGCGACAGTGGACGAGTGGATGTGGATCGCAGCAACGCCGATGCCCCAGAGGATCAGCAGCAGCTCCAGGCGTTTGCCATCTCGGCGCCACTGCGGCTGCACGAAGTTCATCACAGACATCTTGATCGTGGACTGGGTCCTCGTCGAGGTCTCGGTCGGGGTCATTGAGTCCATTCGCTCACCTAATTTGCTGGGAAGGACCAGCTTTGAAGGCACTTGTGGCCTAGTCTCCGCTGCTGGACCCACGCTCTTGAGCTGGGCTGGTGGTGGCAGCGATGCCTTGATGCCGCGCAATGAGCTCAAGAGCGTGTATCCCGGGAATGTCTTGGAGACAAAGTCGAGCCAGGACATGACGAACACTTGTCTATTCTCCGCGACGGCGTTAATGAACCACGTGTCCTTGTAGTAGTTCAGCAGTGGGAAGTCACCATAGGCTATGTCGAACTGGCGCGCATACGGGAGAAAGATCACGAGCGGCACGACGACGCTCGAGAGGATGTCGAGGCTCGTGTCGAGTAGCAGACAACCCACTTTCTTGAACGACTCGTGGCACTTGCTCTGAAATAAGTAGTGGATCAAGGGCGTCGACCAGCAGTTCACAACGATGATGAGCACGAACGACCGGTTCACCCAGATGGACGCCACGTAGTTGCTCAGCTTCCACGCCTGATACGTCTGCAGCGCGATCTCGACGAACTCTCGCAGGAGGAACACTCGCTCAAAGTACTGACCCTCGATGCCAAAGAGTCCTCGGCGACCACAAACGACAGAGAAGCAGATCTTCCCAGGCGCGATGCCTCGACTAAGAGCCTCGGCGAGCCATGCGAGAGGCTGGACGTGGCTATACCACCGCCTGTGGTCCGTCGATGAGGCTGTGCCAGTGACCTGGGGGCCACCACGCCGTCTGCCAAACACGAGCTGCCGATAATAAAGCGAGTACCCGACGGCGCACAGGATGGAGTAGATGTGGCAGCAGAAGATTAGCCAATTGGCGACGATGATCGCGTCGAAGAAGTTGAAGAGCTCGGCTGTCAGGTAGAGTACATAGGCTTCCATCCTGTCTGTCTTGAGGTACTCGTGCACCCGCACGACGTAGAAGTAGAACACTGCGAGTGCAGCGTGAACGACGACTCCGAATACCCAGGTTAGCGCGAAGGCTCGACTTGAGAGACGGATCTCGCAGGTTTCTTCGTGGGATTGGAGCCGCGTCTGCTGCCTCTGGAGTGACTTCAAGAACGAGTGTCGACCTTTGAGTTCGCTGGAAGTCGAGCCTGGAGGTCGGGTGTCGACTCCGTGACTGGAGTCTTGAACGTCAGCCTGCTGCGTTGCTTCATAGCATGCAATGGCCGTGACAGAGCTTGGCCCGCGGCCACGGCCCTGCTCACACGGCTCGATCCGGACCGTCATCGCGTGAGGCGACAGTGGTGATGGCCAAGCCTGTCTTTAACAAGTGTCAGTAGCTTGGAACTCGAGATTGCCAGCAACACGTGGATCTGGTCCCTATGTATAGCGCTTGGCGATGAAAAAATAGATTGACTGGTGTGGGCTGTCTTGATCCTCGGACACTGGCTGCGTCAGAATAGATGACTTGACTGACTCAGCTGCTAGGACTGCCGCTCGTTGTAACTGATTGATTTGCGCCAGCGCTCGTCCAGTATCATGCAGAGCATGAGCACGAGCGCCACGTCGACATTCTGCGCGATCTCGAGCGTGTAGACCTCTGTCTGGGGGACCTTTTCGTGCGGCCAGACCTTTGCGACCGGCTCCCTGGCACCCATAGCTCCTCTGTCGAGCCAAATGTAGGCCTTGTGTCTGCGCCAGTGGCCCTTGAGTCCCATCAAACAGCGCTCGCCAGTAGTTATGTCCTTGAAATCCACGTGCAGCTCGGACGAGCTGAGCTGGTCCTTGGCGTAGACCTGGAAGAGCTCATCTTTGGGATCTTTGGAGTCCCCAGAGAGCACGCGGAAGCTGGATTTGAACGTATCCTTCTTGGTGTTGGCAACGCTCACGTGGACGTTGTCATCGCGTACGTCCACGAGCGTCTGGCGGGTCGAGAGTGCCTTGCGCTTCTCCTTGTGGAAGCACACGAGGCCCGTGGAAACATCGCGTACGATGAAGCGCGATGGCGTCACGATCTGGTGCGTCACCTGGAATTGTGAGGGCGTGGGGCGGCAGTAGGACGCGCTCACGGCCGCCACGGGCTGAGGCTGAGGCACGAGCTCCACGTCCCGCCGCGCGCCGCGCACGGACTGCTCGTTGCCCATTGGGGTGCTGAATTGTGAACATGGTTTTCACACAAATCAAAGGACAACTCCGCTAAAGTGCGAGATTAAGCCTGATAAGAATCAGATTATCAGCCGATTGCTGTATTCTGATTGGCTCCGACAGCTTTTTCAAACAACTTGTCGGAGCCAATCAGAACTATCCAGCGCCGAATCTGATAAATACCCCAAATACATTATTCTGGGTATCGAGCACGTGTCAAAATACCCAGAATAAAATATTGTGGGCCGAGGGTGTCGATAGTACTATTCACTGTCGATAATTGAGCACTTGGAACTTCTTCTTCCTGAACGAGTAGTACATGGCCGAAGCATTGGATGAGGCCTTGATCGCAACGAGCGTGAGCACGGTGGATAAAAGCTTTCAAAGAGCGTTTAGTTCTACTCGACTTTGAGCATCCGAGCTGGACAATTTGTAAGATGAAACTTGGCAATGAGCGACAAGAAGAGCAGGAGAGCCCACCTCGATCGCTCCGACCCGGCCTTGCATCTCTCACTTCTCGCCAAGCACCCTTGCACGCAGTACTCTCGTCACAACCCAAGATCGCTTTGCCGCGGCTCTCGCTCGTGTGCGAGCGGCCGCGATGACGCGATCGGCTTGTTCGCTGATCGGTCATCGCTGTCTCAAGAGGTGTCGACCGAGTTGACGATCAAGTTCCAGTCAGCGCAGCAGATCACGGCGTCACGGCCTCAACGGCCGCGGTGGGAGACGTGGTGGATATCGCCCGCGTCACTGGATTCGGTCAACCTCCTTCACTGCTGGGAAGAACGTCGTTCTGGCTCGGCACTGCGTCGTGACATGGAGCGCCACCGACGAAGAGAGGCTCGCACTCCGGGTAACGGTCGGTATCTCGAGCTTTGTCACCCACAACAAGTACCTGTTCGTGGAGGGTGGCGTCAGCTTCACGAGCAAGCGCGAACTTGTTAGAGAAGACGGTGATATTGGACGCCATGCACGCTGTCTGACCCATAGGGCACGACTTCAAGATAGCTCTTGCGGCACGTAGGCCGCGGCGAAGCTCTTCGATGCCACGCCTGCCCCGTATGCGCGCGTATGTGACATCGACCGCCTAGCGACAGCACTGCTCAGCTCGCCACCTGCTACTCCAGTGTGTATCCCTCTCTGAGTCATGCAGCTTGATCTGCACGACTCATAGAGGGGTCCAAACTAGACTAGCAGGTGGTGAGCTGTGATCTGTTTGTATAGCAACAGGCTAAATCGTCAATCGAGCCGTTTCCAAAGAAAGATCTGTTTGTATAGCAACAAGCAAATACAATTCGATTTGATGTGCAACACTGTGAAGAGCATGAGCAATATCGATTCACTTATCTTTGTAGGGATAGTTATCATGAAAAACGTACTCTATAGCCCTACATCGCTGACATCGAGTAGTAAACAAAGCCACCTGAGCGTGACAAGTTACGCCTGCGAGCCCGAGCTCGTCGCACTCTCCTTCTTCTTCTTGTCATGACGAGGGCCACCGCTGCCCGTTTCCTTGAA
>JAASFV010000828.1:0-14526 GCA_023334015.1 Globisporangium paddicum
CTGGCTGGGGCTCCAAGGTCTTCACGCTGCGTGACCACTACTTCTGGATCCCGATCGTCGGCCCGCTCATCGGTGGCGCCATCGGTGGAGCTGCGTACATGGGTCTGGTGGAGATCCACCACCCACAGCAATAGACTTCAGTAGCCCAGGTTGCTTGCGTAGAGTGCCTTATTCATGAATACAAAATGCGTCAGTGTGATACTTTCATGAAAATGTGGTGGCGATGCATAGCTTCCTACCTGTTTGTTTGCTTCTCCGGTTCGACAAGACGTCAGGCATCTCCCACACTTGTAACTTCTTCACGAATAGCTCTTGATCGCCGCAGGCAGCAGTCTATATACAGACCCAAAGTTATCACTTGGTCCAGAGAGATACCATTGTGGGGTGAAGAGGAAGTGGCCGCACAATGCAACTGATGCGGAAGAACGGTCGCGACAAAGTTTCGTCAACTCCAGAGCCGACCTCCGCAGGAGCCGAGACCACGACCAGGCCGCCATCATCCACAGCCAGAGCGAAAGAGCGCGCATCCCTGGTGGCGACGCTGTTTGCCGCCAAAGTCAAGCCGCCGCCACCACCACCACGCTCACCCGTCCCGCCGTCAGCTGAAGCCCCGCCTGTGCAGGAAAAGTTCCACCGTACTATGGTGTTGGGCAGCAGCACGGAGTCGAGCCCGGACAAGTCGTCGGTCTTGGAGAGCGCGTTTGCACGTGGCCTCCGCAAAGAGCTCTCCAAGCGGCTAGCAGAACCCGTCGCATCTGCAGGAGATCGATCCTCAGCGTATGATGATGACGATGAAGACGAAGCTCTCGACGGCGAAGATACCCGGATGGAGCTTTCAGCCGCCAAGACGCTGGAGAGACAGCTGCAGGCACTCACGCAGTCCAGCGCAGAGGTGATGCATGCAATTGCGGCTTGTCTGGGTCTTCTGATTTGCCAGCTCTGACTTGTGGTGCCTTCCTCATGTGTTTCTCAGAGCGAAGAAGCGTGGCACCGAGAGAACGCACGGCTACGAGAGCAGTTGGCTGCATCGAGTAAGCGTGAAGTTGCTCAGACGCAGCAGCTGAAGAGCTATGAGGCGCAGATGACTGGATACAGACTCGAGATCGAGCAGCTACGGAAGGAGCTTGTTGCAGTTACTCAGAAGCCTTCGTTTCAACCACCACCAGCGGATGACGCTCCCTCCATCTCAAGGTGCGAGCGTGAACTACTTCGCCTGGTCATCGAGCTCGCTGGGAAGGACTCGGTGCGCACTTTGCTCAGGGAAAACCCGCACGCGTCGCCAGCTGATTTTCGACACGCGCTCATGCAGCTCCGACTGCAACAACAACAGCAGAAACAACTAGGTCGTCAGACTCCGTTACCTCTGTCCTACAAGACGCCATCGGAGAGGTCGCACTCACCTTTGCGAGATCATCCGAGCACGACCGCCAGGCCGCAGCGACAAGCTCGTGAACCTAACGTTACCGATCACTCGTCGCCTGCGCTGGACGCCATCTATGCGAAGTGAGGTTTTACTGCACGAGTGACTGACTCGCTTGGTGGGTGGACTTGGTATTAACAGATCGCTTTCTGTGCTTGACGCAGGTTCTGGAAAGACGACCTGTGAGTCCATTCCTCCATCATGAGCCTCAAGTGATGTTGTCTACTGTACCTCGCTCTCTCTTTCACAACATTCAATTTGCAATGCTGTTGTTTTTCTCATCACGGGGGTTAGCGGGAATACATACACGCTACGCACCAGGGTCGCTTGAACATCTCTCTCTTCTTGTCATATGTGTGTTTCTTTCTGTGCTTTTCAGGTTGATTGGTTTGGTAAATCTCTTCAGTCTTGGACTGACATGCTTGCCAGCTGAGAGGCAAAGCTCGCACCTTAGTCGACAATGAGCACCTTGAGCATATTTGTCGAGCCCGAGCGCGCCTCCTGCATGCCGTGGATGGCCACGACCGTATCGCCCTTCTCGATCCAGCCGTAGTTCTTGCCCAGATCGGTCGCGCGGTACAAGATCGAGTCCGTGCCGATCATCGAGCCCATGACGCGCGCGGTCGTGCCCTTGAAGCAGCCCTCGGCCTGGCGCGCCGTCTCACTAAGCGCGGTGAGCACCAGGATCGGCTGCGACGGGCGGTACTTGGCGATCAGGCGAGCCGTCGTGCCGCTCTCCGTCAGCACGATGATCATCTTGGCGTTGATGTCGATCGCGGTCTTGACGGCCGACGACGCGATCGCCTCCTGGGTGCTCATGGCGCCCGTGGACTCGAGCACGCTGTTGCGCAGTGCCTGGTAGAGCTCGTCGTAGTGGATCGCGCCCTCGGCCTGCACGCAGATCTTGCTCATCATCTCGACGGCTTCGAGCGGGTAGTCGCCGTTCGCAGTCTCGCCCGAGAGCATGACCGAGTCGGAGCCGTCGAGTACGGCGTTCGCGACATCGGTACACTCGGCACGCGTTGGGCGCGGCGACTTGATCATCGACTCGAGCATCTGGGTCGCGGTCACGACTGGCTTGCCCGCGATGTTGGCCTTGCGGATCATCATCTTCTGCGCGAGGAAGACCTTCTCCGGCGCGATCTCCATGCCCAGGTCACCACGGGCGACCATGATGCCATCGGTGCGCTCGAGGATCTCGTCGTAGTTCTCAAGGCCTTCCTGGCTCTCGATCTTCGCGATAATCTTGATCGCGCGGCCACGAGGGCCGAGCACGGAGCGGATGTTGTCAATGTCCTTACCCGTGCGCACAAACGACGCCGCGATGAGGTCGACGCCCTGCACGAGGCCAAAGTTAACCAGATCATCCTCGTCCTTGGCCGTGAGCGTCGGCAGCATCACCTTGGCGCCAGGCAAGTTCATGTTCTTGCGCTCGCCGATCGTGGCCGTGTTCTCAGCGCGGGTCTGCACAATAGGAAAGAAGCGCCATGGTCAGACTCATGTCCATTGGTTGCCAGGTACAGATACACAGGTATATAGTGCAACTTACAATGATGTAGGTGTCGTGCACTTCGACGATCGTGAGCACAAGCGAGCCGTCCGCGACGAGCACCGAGCCGCCGACGACCACGGACTGCGCGAGCTCCTGGTACGACACGGCGATCTTGGTCTCATCGCCGATGAAGTCGTAGTCCGTGGTGAGCTCCAGCAGAGCGCCCTTCTTGATGGTCACGTTGGCGTGGTCCTTGAGGAAGCCCGTGCGGATCTCTGGACCCTTAGTGTCGAGCATGACAGCGATCTAATGGCATAAAGAATGGAATTAGCACACTGACAAGGACGCCACGAGAGATACCCAAGAAATGTGTTTTGAGAAGACGCACGTTCTTGTGCGGGCGGCTCGCGAGCGCGCCGCGCAGACGGCTGAGCGTCTCGCCGTGGCTCACGTGGTCGCCGTGCGAGAAGTTGAGGCGCGCGACGTTCATGCCGGCGTCGATGAGCTGGCCGAGCTTCTCCTGCGACCAGCACGCGGGTCCGATCGTGCACACGATCTTGGTCTTGCGCGTCACGCCGTCCGTGCTGCGCATGATGCTGTCGAGTCTGTTTCATAGTTAATGAGAGAGAGACCGCATGTCGCATGTCAGCACAAGACATCCACCCGACGAGCAGTACGAGAAGGACATGAAGAAGCAAGCACACGTACTCCACTCCCTGAGATCGAAGTCCGATTGCGCCAGCCATTGTCGAGAAGGAAGGGGTCTGCATCACACACACACACACACACACACGAGTCAGTTAGTGAGCCGTCGCGGCTTCCAACCGACGGGATCTTTTGGCTGCTGCCGTTGGATCGCAAGCGCAGAGGAGGCCGGCAGGAGGGGACGAGCGCGTCCAGACACAGCAGAGCCCGTGAAGACTGCGGATGAGCGCACGTACAGAGAGAGAGAGAGAGGGGGGGGGGATTCCGCTGGAGGAGGGAGGAGGTCGCTTGGGTGCTGGGGCGCAGATTGAGCTATGACTGGCAAGTGGCAACTGGCGCCGCTGCTTGGGAACCAAAGGGGGAAAGGATCAGGATTCAAGACGGTGCATAGAAATGGAAGCGGGTGGGTAGGTGCGCATGTGCGTGGGGGAGTAAGTGCGTGTATTTGGTGGAAATTGGACAAAAGTTAGGGAAAATGATTGCATTGGATTCTGTGGCACGTACGCGCTGATTATGCTGTGTTGTGGCGTGATGATTCGGATTAGACTATCTATTCCTTTGAGCATGTTTGTTTTGTTGCCAAAGAGGAGGCCATCAAACTGTTTGGGCACGCTCCAAGGATACAATACGTGAGACCAGCGACACGCAGGTGAGACCAGCGGAAAGAGTATTTTGGAACGTAACGAAACACCCAAAGCTAGGGAAGGCGCACATGCCGATACCGATGAACGTGTAGCAACTCGCTTTCGCTATTGCGGAAACTGAGCTGAGTGGGCGTGGCGAACAATAACCTCGATACAGCACAAGACTTCATTGAGTCATTTGTAAAATATCAATATTGTCGAATCTGATTTGTCTATTCTACTTTTAAGTTGGTCTAGCACAAAATTTACTTTTTAAGTTGGTCGTGATACTGCATTGGACTTCATATGCGCACTTAACGTGACGCCATTTCGAGTGTCGCAAATTTCTGCTTGGGCACCAGCTGCTAAAAAGACCAGCAATCCTTCGCAACGACACGCCTTCCTCCAGTCCAAGCAGCAGATCACACCAAGGGCCAAGCAGAGAACTGCACGCAGCAGCTTGATGCAGTGGCGCTCGGGTTGCTTTCGTCCGCGACTGCCCATGTTCAGAGAAGGTGTTGAACCCTCTCAAAGCAGATCTGAGCAGCTGCCTTTCGACGTCATCGAATGTTGCGGCGCGTCATCGCTGTGTGCTCCACCGTATACTACTCGAATAGAGACTCCTTCCTGCTGAGATCTTTCCCTGCTCAAAGCAGATCGGGTAATTCATGATGGCCACTCAGACAGCCTCATACAGCACCGCTTTCACATTATTACCCGTCGCTGATAGCCCTTGAACGTGCTGTCGAACGCTCTAAAGCCGGGAGCATTCACGCATTTCAACTCAAAAGCTATCACGAACATTGCCCAGGTTCGTCCATGAAATAAATTGCGCAAGTTATTTCCCGACCTCTTTACACAGTTATCCTCAGCAACGGAAACAAATCGGTATTTTAAATCATGCGCTGTTGTTTTGGCTTGAAAAGCTGTCGGGTTTTAACTTTCGATTGCCAGGTCCTAAAATAAAGAGGCTGGAATCGCCAATTGTTTTCTTTGGATCTGTCTCTTGTGCTGATAAGTCTGTTTCCGTTCACGGCCGGTCAACAAATATGTTTTCCTTTTTATTGAAGATAAAATGGATGTTTGGATGTATTTTTCATCCACTGACAGTTTTTTTTCCATGTTGTTATTTTTAGTTTAATCCGATCGTTCATTGGCTAGAATCTGAACAAATTCATTTTCAGCCAATAGAAACCGCCTCGGCCGCCTCCGCTCAAACAAAGCTTGCGTTTTCGTTGTGTGTTGCGAGAACAAGAGCGAGAGCGACATACAAACGCGCAGATAAAAGGCTGCAAGCGCCGTCCTCCGCACGCGCGCGCGCACGTTCAACCGACCGGACGCTGTGCTCTGTACCAGGGGCTGTGAGAGAAGAGAAGAGAGGAGAGGAGGGCGCTGACTGGTACGTCTCTTGACTGCTGTATATGGAAGTGTGTATGAGAGAGAGAGAGTATGAGAGCGTGTGGGATTGGAAGAATTCGATGGGTAGCGAGTGATTGGCGCATATGTGGTCACTTGCATGGCTGCGTATGGTATGCATGGTGACTGCGTGGGTATGGGTGTGAGGCGGGGATGTAGGGTTCTGCGACTGTAATGGAAGGATTCTTGCATTTATGATTTGCTGTGTGTGTGGCCATCTACGCTAATGACTGCGTATGCACAGCGGCGTTGTGTAAGACGACTCATATTGTCAATGTACTAACTTGTCTATCACCTTGTGTCACAAGCAGACTCTGCTAACTAAACCGAAAATCCCGACGACGATGCTGCAGCGCCTTCGCCACGCTGTGGGCTGGGGCATCCCTGCGCCGCCGCCGGGCACGCGCATCGACTTCCAAGTGTGCGCGCCGCTTGGCCACGGCCAGACACTCTACATCGTCGGCGACATCCCCGTGCTCGGCGGGACGGCCGAGTGCACGCCGAACCCGAATGTGACCACCACGACCGGCGGCGAGAACGGCCTCGCGCTCGTGACGACACCTGACTTGTACCCGATCTGGTACAACCTCGAGCCAATCGTCGTACCCGCGGGTACGATCATCCGATATCGCTACGCTGTGTGCTCAGGCAGCCGCTTCCTTCGCTACGAGAACATTGCCGTGGAAGCGCGAGAGCTCGTCGTTCGGATGGACTACCTGCAAACGCAAGACACGCTGGACTCACTCATGGCAGCCCTAGATGGAGGACAGAGTGACGCTCCGCTCTCTCGTGAAGGTGGTGGCTCTTTGTGGGGAGCCATCCCGCGACTAAGCTCGGGCCAAGCTTTTGTCGACCGCCGTGCTGGAAACGAAGAGAACGGAGCAGGGAACTCGAGGTCCAAGTCGAAGTTGGCGTCGAGCTCGAGTAAGAAATTGGGACGAAGCTTTCACGAAACGATTCCGGAAGAAGAAGATAACGAGGCATCGGCAGCGAACGAGGAAGACGCTAGTGGAGACGTGACGATGACGACCCCGGTGGAAGACCAGTGGCAACCAGCTCGCCCGCCACCGAGAACGTTGTCGCGCAACTTCAGTCTGGGCGGACTAAGCAGTGCCGTTGGTGCAGACTACTCGTCGACGCGCATGCTAGAAGACGACGTGAACAAGATGCAGTGCTACAGCCCCGTGCTGAACCGCGCGCGCTCGTACTCGGACGATTCGATCAAGTCGCCGCAGAACGTCACCATTGAGTCCACCGATGGCGTCATCATCGTCGTGTATCGCCTTCCTGTGCTGGTCAAGCGCACCCCTGAAGGCGAGTATCTGATTGAGTGGGAAGACGACAACCTGGTGTGCCCGTCGGGACTGATGAAGGACGCGAACAGCGACTCTCACTTCGACCGCGTGAGCTCGATGCGCCTCACGTGGGTCGGCACAGTGCACTGCTCGTCGATCATTCCGAAGGAAGACGAAGAACGTATCGCCCGCCAACTGGAGGCTTTCCACTGCGTGCCTGTTTTCTTAAACAAGTCTCTCGCTGAGACGTTTCACAGCTTCTGCTACGGGACGCTCTGGCCGATCTTCCACAACATTGTGGACGTCTACGGTCGCCTGCCGACCCGTTGGTGGAACCCGAACCAGCAGAAGAACGCGTGGTCCTCGTACAAGAACGTAAACCGCATCTTCGTGAACAAGGTCATCGAAGTGTACAACGAAGGCGATCTTGTGTGGGTCCACGGACTGCATCTGCTGGTCGCGCCATCGTTTCTGTCGAGACGATTGCCGAGCGTGAACGTGGGGCTCTTCCTCCATACGCCGTTTCCGTCGTCAGAGATTTTCCGAACGCTTTCCGTGCGCTCAGATTTGCTGCGTGGCATGCTGTCGGCTGATCACATCGGGTTCCACTTGTACGAGCACGCGCGCCACTTCCTGACGAGCTGTCGACGCATCCTCGGTCTGAAGTACAGCGCGCAACCTGGCGGGTACATTGGCATCGAGTACAACGGACGCATGGTGATGCTGACAATCAGCCACATCGGTATTGAGCCGCCGTTTGTGGAGATGGTCAACCAGAGTGCGCAAGTCGCTGAAGACACTCGCGCGCTCGTTGAGCGATACGAAGCCGAGAAGCGAACGATGATTGTCAGCGTGGATCGTGTGGAGCGACTGAAGGGCATCTTGCTGAAGCTCGGCGCGATCAAACAGTTTTTGGAAAACTGCCCAGAATGGATTCCCAAGCTGCAGGTGGTGCAAATCGGCATCATCGACTCGTCGAACCCGTCTGAGGAGAAGAGGGGTGTCCAAGTAGAGATCCAGAACTCTGTGCGCAAGATCAACGAACTCTTCTCTGAAGGTCGGAAAGAGCCGATCGTCGCCTATTTTGAAGTCGAGAACACGGATCTGTCTTCACGTCTGCCGCTGTGGAGAGCGGGAGACATCCTGCTCACGACGTCTGTCCGCGATGCTGTAAACCTGTACCCGTTCGAGTTCATCTACGCCCACGAGCTGAAGAAGAAGCCTGGCGTGGTGATCGTGTCCGAGTTCTCGGGAAGCAGTCGTGTGTTGACCGGCAGCATTGGCGTGAACCCATGGAAGCGCGTCGAAATCGTCGGAGCGATCGAGTTGGCGGTGAACATGTCTGAAGAGGAGCGCGTGGCGCGTCACAACAAGGATCTAGAGTACATTGTGAACAACTCGCGAACCAAGTGGGCAGAACGGATATTGGTGGACTTGAAGCGCACGAAGAAGTATGCGGCGGAGGGTGACCACATGGGCTACGGCCTGGGTCTGGGCTTCCGGATGCTCGAGTTCAATGCCGGGTTCAAGATGCTGGAGACCGACGCTGTGGCCAAGGCGTATCGTTCAAGCTTCCGTCGTGTGATCCTCTTAGATTATGGGAACACACTGACACAAGACGAGCGCGGCGCGAACGATTTCTCCAAGTACCTCAACTGTGCCACCAACCAGGCTTCCGCGGATCCGTCCGTGCTTTCGAAGACCGACACCCCCGCAGCTTCTCCTGAATTGCTGTCCGCGCTCTCTCTGTTGTGTGCCGACCCAAGAAACACTGTGTTCGTGCTGAGTGGGAAGGAGCGTGGCGATTTGGAGAAGACCCTGGGATCAGTACGTGGACTCGGTTTGGCTGCAGAGCACGGTTACTTGTATAAATGGGGCGATTCCAGGGCTGGAGCCGACTCGGACGATGTGTGGCTGTGCACGAAAGACAACTTTGACGACTCGTGGAAGGATGTGACGCACTCGGTCATGGATATCTACACACAACGCACACACGGCACCTACATCGAGCTGAAGGGCAGTGCCTTGCTGTGGCAGTTCCGCGATGCGGATCCAGAGTTCGGGCAGCTCCAGGCGAAGGAGTTGCATGACCAGCTGAACCAGGTACTAGAGCATTTCCACGTCGAGGTTCTTACGGGCACCGACTACTTGGAGGTGAGACCTGAAGGTGTGGACAAGGGCGTGATCGTCGATCGCATCATGTCCACCATCGAGTCTACCAGCGGCAACTACGTGGACTTTGTCATGTGCATCGGCGACGACACGTCGGACGAGCTCATGTTCCAGTACTTGGAGGACACGCGGAGCCGACCAAAGCTCTTCACCGTGACTGTGGGCAAGAAGCCGAGTGCTGCAAAGTACTTTGTGAACGACGTCGACCAGGTCATGGAGATTCTGCACTCGCTCACCAAGCTCTCGACTGTCGCGAACCGCAACCTGTCGATGAATGACCTGCGCTTGTTAGATCGCAACAGGCCGAACTCGTAAGTATTTTGTATTTTTCGCCCGTGATACTAGTGCTGCCTGGCTATGGTTGTGAGAGGATGTCTAACTCATATTTCTTGCTCTTTTATACATCAGGGCGGACCTCATGAACTTCAGCAATAGATTGTCAGGAACGGGCTCTGATTACCGAAGCGAGGGCAGTTTCGAAGGCATGACGTCGTCTCCATTCTCGGGACTGTCAAGCAGTGCGACTGTATCAGCGCCATCGTCGGAGAACGGCAGCCATTCGCTCCGCACCGCCAAGTACTCGATGTCCATGAGCTCGCTCTCGACCGTCGCGAATTCGTTCCCAGCAACCTCGTCGACCTACGAGCAGTACTTCAGCAACATTGATGAGAGTGAGGAAGACGACCAAGGCGGCATCTTCTTCTAACTAATTTACGACTACAGACCGCGCACACGCGCTCGTCAGAGCCGTACTGTGATCTGCAGAGTGGGTGATACCAAGCAGGGACACAGCACGACGATAGCGACGCAGAGATACAAGACGCAAGGGCGAGCAGCAAACAGCATTCGTTTGTTGCCCTCCGGCAGCACCAAGAAGAAGAAGAAAAGCAAAAAAAATGACCGAGAGAGAGAGAGAACGAGAAACACGGAACCAGACAAACAAGACGAAAACTTATGTATCGACCGACGTGTGCGCGTTGAGTACTTCATCCTGTGTGTGTTGCCTGCTCTATTTAAACTCTGTCTAACCTCGTGCGACGCGTTTCAGCTCTTCCTCCAGCGCCATCGAGTCCTCCTCACCGATCGTCGAGTCAATGTAGCGCTCCTGGATGTCGGCGACCGTGGCCTGCTGGTCGCCGAACGCGTAGTCCTTCATCACGGCCGTGTTCCAGTCGACGCTCGTGAATACGAAGCCGTTGGCCTTGTCGATCGCCTGGATGAGCTTCTGGAGACTCTGTCCGTCCTCGATCTGCAACGGCAAGAAGCTCACAAGGCTGAAGTCTTCGATCACGTCGATCAGCGCCTCGTTCATACGGCGGAAGCGCTGCTGGAGTGCATTTGGGACGCGCGTGAGTGGCAGATCCAGCGCAGCCGCGTTGCCGTCCTCCTCAATGTCGTCGTTCTGCTCGTCGAGGCGGTCGAGGAGATACCGCAGGTCGAGCACGTCCGTGTAAAAGTCCAGGTTGAATGCTGCGAATGGCCAAGAATGAAGCATGCAGGCGAGTGAGCTGAAGCGTTTGCCATACCAGATGAAAGCTCCCCACCACCACCACCACGTACCGAGTTTGCCGTACTGCTGCATCAAATCCATTTTCGAGAGTACGTTGATGTGCGGGAGCTCGAGCCGCACCATGGACGAGAGGCTCAGCAGCACGACCGAGATGAATTTGGAGCTGTCAGTGCAGTGGTGCGCGTCCACGAGGTGCACGACCGACAGCTAATAAAAAGCGACGCAACATACAGACACGTTAGCAACATACAGTCACCAACACTGGCTGAGCTTTACGACAAGCCACCTGCGCACCTTGTAGTTGAGCTTCTGGAGCTTCTGGAGGATGTTGAAGACGCTCGCCTCGTGCGTGTAGAGTTCCACTTGGCCGGGAAAGTCGAAGAGGATGTACTTGCCCTCGAGTTCCTGCAGCTTCTCCTCGAGCCAGTCAAAGTTGTGGTCGATGTAGTTCATGCAGTACACCAGTCCTAGCAATCGATAGCCCATAGTTAACAGCCAGTTCATCCATGCACACATGATAATTGTGAGACGCACCGCCGTTCGGCCCCAGCTCGAGCTCCTCCATGACGTTCTCCAGCGACACCATGTCGGAAATGTCGATCGCGGGCTCATACGTACGCACACAGATCAATAACAGTAGCAGGCGATGCGTGGTTAAGGAGATAACACATCAGATAGACATAGAGACAATGCAGGTTGGTTGGCTGGCGCACGAGCGAGCGATGTGGTGGAAAGGATATGGCAAGTGCTCGTTGGCAGGGTCCATGTTGACGATCACGGTCTCGCGGCCGTTTTGCTGCAGGAACTGCTGCATGCCGTTGCAGTACGTCGTCTTGCCCGAGCCCGGCGGCCCAAGCACCATCTGCGCGAACGGCATCTCTTCGCTGTTGCGTTGCTTCGTCTTGCGCTTTTCGGGAAAATGGAAATCCAAGACTGATCATTTTCATCCAATAGAAAGCACTTTAGCAGTGGAATTAAATATGATTGGCCAAAAATGAAACATTAAGCCAGACCACATCGCAAGGTGCCTTTCACCATAAAGCTGCGTTGGTGCTGTGGTGTGATCCTTGTGTTGCCCGACTGCAACAGCTCACTCGCCTAAGATTGAGGCACCTTCGAGGCTTCTATCATGGGGCAATGCACCGACGTTGACCACGTTAGCAAGTTCCCAAGAGTCAGGCGACTGCTGAGCCCCACTGAGCACTGGCGGAGTGGCAAAGCGTCGCGGCTCGTTGCAGTCTCTTCTTCTGTCTTCTTCGGTGCCAAGAGCGCCCAAGCGGGGCCCTGGTGCCCATACAATGTATGTGCAGATCGCGTGCGCTCATAGATTCAAACACGGGATTATGATCAGATCTTTGTCGCCATCGTTGTGCCAAATGCAGCAGGGTGACTCAATGCGCAGCACAGTAGACGCGTCTTGTCAAACGAGTGGCTGCCATGTCCACCCTCCTGCTGCGTCTCATCCAAATCTCACTCTTGTCGACACCGAAAAGCGCCGTCCCAAGCACCGGAAGAAGCCAAGCACCCGTTGGTCAATGACCAGGTCGGACACGGTTGTCAATGGCGACCCACCGAGGTGCTCGACCACACAAACGACCGTTGGAAGAAAGCGTAGCACACACATGCGCCTGACTCATGTGCGCGACTACTGCATTAATTCCAAGCGCACACGCAGGCAGACATGTTCACACACGAAGGTAGGCACACGCATGCGAATATAGTATGAGCACCTACCTGGCAGACAAGGCGTTCAAGCTTCTCAAGCCGAGCCATTTGCTGGAGGCTCAAGGCGGCTCGCCGAGCCGAATGGTTGGCACGCAATCGCTTGATCAAAACTAAAAAGGGAGATGAGCGAGAGTATCCTTAACGGGAACATACACTTTCGGCCAATGAGCGACAACATGGAGAGGCTTTTACACCAATGGCAAGTCAGTCATCCAAAAGCAAGCAAGTGAAGCCAAAGGACAGGATTCACGGCTCCTCCTTTTTGCGGTTGTGTGTGGATACAGCCCAGTTGCGCTTTACTTGTTTGTGAGTTGACTTGCTTGTGTTCCAGCGCTCTAACAGGAGCCATTCTCAGCCTCGCTCGCAGCATTTGCAGCATTGCTGACGCCATTTGTGCCTTGTACTTTGCACGCAGCGAGCCACTTGACGCAATCGTGACTGACGTCTTGATGGCTCGACAATGCATTTCAGCTCATGCAAGCGACTCATGTCGCTTCGCGCGCAACAGTGCAACCACACATACGAAAGAGAGCTGCGAAGTGTTTGTGAAAAGAGAGGGTCTCGAAGTGAGCTTCACGACGTCGTGCACCTACACTTTTGCGCTCCTCCTTCCTCCCTCAGTTTCGCACAGCTGTTGTGCGTTTGACACCTTCCAGCAATGTAAACAAGCAGAATGCATGCTTTCGTTCTTGCCTCTTTGCCTCGCTTCCTATTGTTTTGCTTTCATTTGAAATACCAAGAAGGAGAACACGAAGACAATCCTAGGACTCGGGGAGCACTCTGAAGAAGAGTGAATGACAGGATGCGGAGCAGATGGCAGCAGCGGCTGTCCTGCTCCAGTCAAGCATTCTTGACACCTTCTGCAGCAGCTGCTACGCTTTGGTATCGTTTGCCGTGGGCGAGAGAGTGCGAAGTGTTGACGCGTGCAATAAGAGAAAAATGGTTTCAGAACGACGGCATGACAGCAGAGTACAACGCAACGCAATGAGCTGCTTGCGAATGAAGAATGGGTGGCCTGCAAAAGTGAGTTTGTTGGTGCTGGTTTGGCCAGCAAACAACTCGCTCGATAAGCGCGCGTCAGCTGAAGCGCTGAAGTTTGGGCTCGGCTTTGGACCTCGTATCAGACCTGCAGTTTATCTACCTGTTTAGTTTATGACTACCTCTGCATATTGATAAATCCCAAATAAACAAGTTAGTTTCTAGAAGATCGCATTCTGATATATCCAGATAAACCAGCACACGCAATACGCGAGGTGTTTCGGGGACCCCGTTTTTGCAGCAGCGCACCATCAAGAAAGCGCAGACCAATCAAGCCGCGACGAGACGAGACGAGATGCTTTCTCGTTGGCCGAACTGGGCTTAACTACTCTCTGTATGCATGTACATACACTCCTCCGTTTGCATGCAGCGTTGTCCACAGAATCTGTGGACTCTCTTTGGTCTGCATGCGCTTCAGTCAGGCTGAAGCGGAGGAATACCATCGCTCAAAACTGTATCAATCTGAGAGCGTCAACAACGTCTGGTGACAACACACATCATTGGCCAATCACGAAAATGCCGACTGCAGATTGCTGTTATAGATAAGCTGGCCAGGACCAGGGGTATCCATGTAGCATGCGTAAAGACAGGGTCTCTGACAACGCTGACGCTTCTGCGCGCACAGCCGGGACGGATGACAAGACAGCTTGAAGTTCAATGCTGCCCCTCTCGCTCCACTTGTTTCCGTGACCAAACAAAACCCGCGCCATACAAACTTCCAGTGAAAACGATGATTTGCCCACAAACAAGGCGCAATCCCTCGATCCCACTCAACAAAGCGACTTGCTTTCCCTGTTCTGGTTCGTTTGCCCCCACCGCCTGGCCACCAGCATCGCTCATTATCCAACTCGCCTTCGCCCGCGCACTCGCCCCAGATAACCACCAAGCTACAGTACCAAGATGGGCTTCGACAACCGCGACTCCGCTGACAAGGCCGAGAACGGCTACGTGGAAGTGCAGGAGGTGGATGTGCCCGTGGCCAAGGCCGCCGGCTCCATGTTCGCAGTCAAGTCTGCGTACCTGCGCGAATGCCTGGCCGAGTTCATCGGCACGGCCATCCTCATCGCCTTCGGTGACGGCGTCGTGGCGCAGGTCGTGCTGGGCAAGGGCGGCAACGGCGACTACACGCA
>JAASFV010000829.1:0-14518 GCA_023334015.1 Globisporangium paddicum
CCCCCCCCCCCCTCCCCCCGTCTTTTCTGTTCGTCTCTCAGAGGTGGAGAAAATGAGCTGGAGGTCGACATCTCAAAGCCAGTTTGGACCCGTCCATCTGATTCCTTCGTCTCGCACACCGACCGTCTCACATCGAAGCAGCGAGCCACTCGTCCACAAAGGACGCACTGAAGCCTGTAGAAGCCCCCGGTAGCAACAGTGACTTGGCATTTGAGCAACTCACCACTGCGTGACCGGTGTCATAACTCTCACTTCCAAATCCACCAGCACTCGAGCAACCATCTTCACATCTCCCTGTCATCACGAGCGACCATCATGCTCTCCGCCACCTCCCGCCTCTTCACAATCTCTGCTGCACTCGCTGCGCTTGTCGTCGCGCTCTTAGCTGACTCGACACTCGCCGTCACTGGCTACGGCACTGCAAGTGTGATCACGAACGGAGGCTTTGACCGTTTGGTACTCAGCGAGGCCGACTCGTCCTCGGTTGTCGTCGCCGGTCGCGATCGTGCCGCTGACTCGACCCCCATAACTGCTCCAGTGGCTGTGGACCAAGCCAGCACAAGCAGCATCACGTCGACCAGTACGAGTACCACGAGCTCGACTGTGAACGGCGTTCCTATCGTCGGCGCTGTCAACATGACGGTCAACGGCGTCCCAGTAGCCACGCAGAACATCACCACCAGCGGTGACAACAGTACGTCCGTCTCCGTCTCAACTAGCACACGATGCAGCAGCTCGGCGGGATGCACGACGACCACGACCACGGGCACGCCGTCTGTTCTTGCGCCGATGCCAACGCCAACCGAGTCAGCCACTCCGAAGCCATCGGGCCTTCTCCCAGACTCGGTTCGTGCGATCGCTCCATAGAGTGTTGTGATACCGTTGTGTTTGACTATGTGTTTCCATACTAGTAGTCGTTGCGTGTGTCCACTTGTTCTGTAGATGTGAGTGCTGTGAATAAATGCCAACCTTGCGTACCTCAGCACGTTTTGTTTTCATCCCTCAGTATCTTGTGGAAGCGCTCAATGCTGTGATGCAAAGTGTTCATTGCTGGCGCAGCTGAGCCACTCAAATCCAAGAAGCACTGCGTTGAGTAAGAGATTCAACAAGCCCAGTTGTCAGACAATAGATATACCGCGTTGCCCATTCACAGCTTCACTTGCGCGTTCTCGGATCCACTCGCTGGCGCTTGCGGCGACTGGTCCCTGCGCGTTGCTTGGCTCCTCCAACACCGGGGCTCATAGGCGCGACGCGCAATTTCTTCCCGTTGCACACCTTCCCGTCGAGTGTCTTCACGGCACCAGCTGCCTGTTTTGAATCCGCAAACTCGATGACATACGCTGCATCGTTGTCCTCGCCGTCTTCCGTGATCGCAAGAACGCCGCTGCAGTCCTCAAGTGCCTGCACAACTGTAACCAGATCGAGTGAGCGGCTACTAGAGATGTAGATCGCTGGAGGTGCTAGCCTCGCGCCGTTCGAGCTGTCTGACGACCCGCCAGTGGTCGGTGGCGACTCGGAGTCGACTGCCATCGTGACTCCGCTTTCTTCACCACTGACAGCAACAGGAACTGGGTAGGTGACCTGAACCGGGTACACTGGCTGGTTGTAGTACTCTGGTGGCGATGAGAAAGCCATCGGAGCACTGATATATCCGTTGAACGGATGTGCTGACTGGTAATATGTTGGTGGCGTTGACGAGGACTCGGCTGGCCATGGAGAAGGGATATAGGCATACTGCTGGCCATGTTGACCGGACACCAAGTGCGGGTACTGAGGCTGGTGCTGCTGCTGGGGATAGTATCCATACGCCTGTGACGCGTGATGTTGTTGCATCTGCATCTGCGCTGCATGTAGCGGTATCGCATTGCAAAAACCTGCAGGTCCAGGATAATATGTCAGCGCTGGGTACTGGAGGGCTGCGGCTGCTGGCTCGTCGATCGACAGTCGTTGCTGCCGAACTGCATAACCACCGTTTTGGTCGTTGCTGCGCATCAGATGCGCAAATTTCGCTTCAACTGCCGATAGATCGACATCTTCCCCACGCCCACCACCGCCACTGCCTCTACCGTGCTCGCCAGACAGTGAACCATGGGATGCTCCGTGGATCGTGCTGAACAAACTGGGGTCTTGAATTACGATTGCCTGCAAGAAGAACCTGCCAGATCCCATGGGTAATTCCGTCTGGTGCAGCTGGCGTGCGGCGTCGAATGCCTGGACTTCACTTTTGAATTTGACAAAAGCCACGCCCTGCGACTCACCGGTACTTCGAAAGACCTTGATGTCGACAAACTCCATCCCATCGCATTTCGAGGCGCAATCTGAGATCACCTGACTGGGCAAACTCCGATCATAGAGGATGAGAAGCCAGAGCTTTTCCTCCGTGCTTTCAACTGGCGGCACTGAAACTCCAGTACTGGAGGGCTGAAGCATTGGAGAAAAGACACTATGATCAAGTTGCCTCGAATGGAGAAATGAAGGCGAGATGCTGCGTCGTGCTGCGTTCTCTGCGAATGACAACTACGTAGCACATACGTTGATTAATACTCTGTACACAGCTCAGATGTTCACCATAGTGCAAAGATGAGTGAGTCATACCTTCATGAAATCTTCACCGTTAGAAGTGCCCATATCCTGTCCATTCTCCTCCTGAAACGAAGTGACAACAGCAGATGCTGTGCTTGGCTGGACATTAAACAATTTGTACGTCAGTCATGATATCACCGCATAGGCACTACCATACACTCGCCTCAGTAACGGTACGCACATTCGAGTATTTGACATAAGCCATCGTCTTGATCCGTCCAAAGCTTTTCACGATCTCGACAAAGTCAAAGTCCCCGTAAACCGCGAACATGGCCTCGAGCTCCTGCATCGTAAACTTCACAAGTAGAATCAGTATTTGTACCACAATCGTTGAAGGAAACTTAGCAATGCAGACAGTTCGATTTACCTTGTGACTGGAGATGAAGAAGAGCCTGGTGCGCGGCACTATCGGTTCGTTGTTGTCAGTGCTCGTAGATGTCAGCGCTGAAGAGTGCAGAGCAGCAGCCCTGGAGTTCCTCATGGTTGTCACTCGCTGCTTTGACGACCGCGTCGAAACGTCTGCCGACTGATCGGATGATTGCCGCTTGCATTGCTTCTTCGTCTTGACTGGAGTCACGGATACCGAGGATGGCGTTGAAGTGGAATGTGAAGCACGATTGTCGGGCAAAGGGGCTCTGTGAAGCCAGCTTGGAGTCTCTCTGTGGCTGATGTTGCTTCGTTTACGTCGACTTGTGCTCGCGTCTGATCCACCGCCTTCAGCACTTGAGTCGCTATCTTCTGTGCTCTGACGACGTCTTCGCAAGAGAGACACCTTTGTCGCTCTTGGGTGGACACTGCCAGAACTGGTAGCACGCACTGGGAATCGGTGTTTCAGAGTCTGCTGAGCTGGCAATGTCCCGACTGGAGGCGCAGCGTCCAGCGTGAACGAGTTGATACTCGATGTAAGCTGCTCAGTGCTCATCTCTTCCTGTTCAAGACTGATTTCCTTGGACTTCTCTTGTACTCCAGCCTTATTGATAGCCACTGAACGTGATGGTTGAATGTCGTTGGCGAGCCGCTGCCTCCGGTGTTCAACGACCAGTGCGTACCCAGCCAGCAAGTTGTCGATCAATCCATTATTCGCATTTCCCTGTATTGTGGCCACAATATCATCCAGTATGGCGGCAATTTCCTCCTCAGGCGGCGTGACCGGTAGCTCTGAGTTTGGTGACGGAAAGCAGGGCTCGATACCCGCAAACACGCTCTGGTCGAACGCGCTCATCGTTCGCATCTTTTGCCGTGGCGCAGTCGGGAACGACCCGCCGGAGAGCGGAGGACTCGACCGCTGCCGTTTGCCCGGGACGTGCGAATCCTCGCCATTCGACTCGCTCTCGCTCCGCACTTCGAGACTCGACTGCTGGTTGCGCTTGAGTTTCCCCACCGCCACCACGGGCTTGTCCTTCGCGACTGTCACCTATTAGAACAGGTGCATCATACATAGCACATGGTCAGCCACGCATACATAGCGAACAAGTTATTATGAGATCGACCAACCTTGAGCACATGGCCGTCGTCGAGCGTCATGAGATGAAACTTCTCCATCGCTGCGACTGCGCAAATCGGGTCCTTGTACTGCAGAAACGCAAAGCCCTGTAAGATCACATAGCACAACACACATACACACATAACATAGTATTAGCATCGGAACCATAGAAGCCGTTGGTGTAACAAATGAATCTTTAACCGTCAGAAAAGCACTCACCCTGGATTTGCTGCTGCGGTCGAGCGCAAAGTGCAGGTTCCTGATCTCTCCGCAGGTCGCGAAGAGCTCACGGAGCTCGTTCACCTTTCGCCCGCGCCCACACACGATAAACAGGCGCGAGCGGTCAGTCGACGCCGCCGTAGCCGCTGTCGTTGTCGTCACAAAAAATGGCGCTTGCGATGCCGACGGCGTCACTGGTGCTGGCTCAACCGTTGGCTCAGATGCGACAGGCGTTGGTGGAACAGCTACTAATACATCTTGTACTGCGGATAGTGCGCGCGTGTCGTGAGTGCTCTCGTGCTGCGTGGAGTGCGCGCGCGCGGCCTCTGCTGCTGCTGGGTCGGCCGCCATCTTGGCATCTCTTGCCCTGTTGCTTGATTACAGCAACTGGTACACTGTGCATAAATAGTCCATTCTACCAGGTGCTTCAAACGACTTGCCAAGATGTACCAGCATCCGCGCTCACCTTGCATAATCGCATTATACGTACATAGCGAGTAAAATACGTCTCTCTAGTGGTACAATTATATGTAAAACTATTTAAAGAGGTTAATGATGTATAAAAAGGTAAATATTACTTTGTTCACGGTGCGCGCGGCCCGCCTGCTCCTCTCTCGCGCGTGGTCGCATTGTAAGACGAGAGCGAAATTGCGAGAGCGCCACTAGCGCGAGAAAGGGGGGACGCCGCCGCCTCGACACGCCCGCCGTCTGCCTGTCCGCCCAACTGCCTGCCTGCTATAGTAGCAGCTCACCAGTCGACAGCCGCGGACCCCATGACGTCCCAGCTGCCGCTGCAGCTCACGCCCATCGTGCACAACGTGGCGCCGCCGACGCCGTCGTCGTCGCCGATGATCCCGTCGTCGCGCTCAGCGGGCGTCGCCATGGAGGGAAAGAGCCTCTTCACGTGCCACCAGTGCGGCGCGCTGCTCAAGTTCAAGTACAACCCGGTCTCGATCGAAGGTGCGTCTCTCTCTAGTGGCTTCAAGTTGGGATCATTATTGTATGGATGGCAGCTTGAGCTCATATCCATGTTATCGTGCAGAGAAAATCACGCGACTGCGGCCGCTGCATTATGAGCATCCGACTGTGTCAAGCCAGCAGCCGATGGTGTCCATGGACGGCTCGGGCGGGAGTACAGAGGACACGCAGGACGAGGACGGCGTCTACGATAGCGACGGTTCACCGAGCAGCACGCCAAATGGGAAGACGCCGCTGGGCTCCCCTCGACAGGCAGCAGATGGCAGCATCAAGACGCCCATGATCGTACCAGAGCTCGTGTGGGAGAACCAGCGCGTGCTGTTCGGACAGGGGGACAGCCCCTTGTGGTCACCTGTCTTATTCGAGTCGGTGGGCGGCATTGCTGCGTTCTACAGCGCGAATCGAGGAATTCTGGGCCACTCGATCGCCGAAGTCGTGCCCACACGACTACTCAATAAGCCGCATTTGTGGCTCACGCCCAACTGGGAAGTAGACATTACGCTCCCAGGCTGCGACGAGGAAGGCTGGATCTACGCTGGAAAGTTTAGTGACTTCGACCACGAGACTGGCGGGTTGACCGAAGCGGCTGTGCGTGGAGAGTTTAACTCATGGCGCATGGTGCGTCGACGTCGAGTGATTCGAAAGCGGCGAATCGACGGGAGTGATCTGAGTTGGTTCCAGGAGCTGCTGGATTGCGGGTATGTGACTGTAGAGTGGCTCTGTGTGCTGCTTGTGTGGGTCTTGCGACTAATCTTGTTGGTTCGGATGTGTATATGAGGAAGCTCTTTGCTGCTCAAGAAGAAGACACCATCCTGCCACGACTGTGAGGTCACCATTCTCCACAGTCTTGAACAGTACGTCAAATGACTCGTGGGTTGATGCTGTGATCTTTGCAAACTAAGGCTTACCTCGAAATCTTCTCGTGTATCATCTCAACAGGTCGCTGCGTGCCTTAAATCAGGACAAGGAACAGTACGAGGGCTTTCTCATGCAGTTCGCCGATGGGGACGACGATCAGCGCAACAGCTTTGAAGACGAGTACGATGACGATCCGGAACTGCGCGCGATCCAGGAGGAAGAGGAACGGCTCTTGGAGGAACTTGAGTCACTGGAAATCGAGACAAACCAAGTAAAACTGAAGCGCCAGGAGCTCTGGTCGACGGGGAAAGACCTGGAGCAGCTTGTCCGCGGCACGTTCGCGGAAGGAGCCTTTTTACAGCACCTCCTGGGTATCAGTCGCGACGAGCGGCAGTCCGTGGGCGTGTATTCGGTGCACGCGTCCGACCTGCTTCGCCGCTTACAGCGCTACAACGTGTTCAACGATGTCTTCCACATCTGGCACGATGGCATGTTTGGCACGATCAATGGGCTTCGACTAGGTCGGCTGCCATCCAAACCTGTCGAGTGGGTCGAGATCAACGCCGCCCTCGGTCAGGCTGTGCTGCTACTCGCGATCATCGCCGAGCGCGCGAATTTCGAGTTTATGCGCAACAAACTGATCCCGCGCGGAAGCTTCTCGCGTGTCGTGAACATGCACGGCCGAGAGTACAGTCTGTACAGCGATGGAGGCATGTTCAAGCGCCGCGGATTCAACCAGGCGATGATCCTTTTTCTCGAATGCGTCGACGACGCGGGCAAGCGCGCGATGCATGAAGAGCCGTCGATGAAGTTCCCGTACCGAATCCAGCGCGGCAAGATCAACGACCTCCCGATCTCACTCGGCAACGACGAGCAGTGGACCAAGGCGCTCAAGTGCATGCTCACGCACTTAAAATGGCTGCTCGCGTGGATATCTAAACGGTATCCTTAACCCTCCAAGAACACTGGACGGCTGATACAGGTATATGAAGAGCACCCAGGCTTGAGAAGCGAGCGTGGAGCAGAGGCTGAGGCGGCTATGGTTCTAAAGGTAATAATTATTGTGCTTTTGCAGATATGACAATGTTCAACTCGGTGACGAATGACACATGATATATTGGCGCTCTTTCACTTGCTAACAACTGCTCACAACGATCGATCGTCTACACAGCATTGGACCGGGTTCCAACAGCGAGTTGCTGAATGGCATTATAGATGGCGTTTCCTGCAGTGATAAGCTCTTCCTCTGTCGTGTGACGGCCGACAGAGAGACGCAGCGTGCCGAGCGCGAACTCTCGTGGTATGCGCATGGCGGCCAGCACGTGTGAGATCTTGGCGTTGCTGTCATCGCTGTGGCTGTGGCACGCCGAACCAGCGCTGGCACAGACGCTCTCCGCTTCGATCACTGGACAAAAACAGCCACGAGAGGTTCGAGTTAGTCAAGACTATCTGGTAAATATGAGAGGCATTATACGCTTACACTTGAGAAGATTGACAGCGCTGACGTTGCAGAAGCTGATGCTGAGCGTGTTTGGCAACACGTGCTCTGGGTGCCCATTGACCTGAAATCTGACATCGGTCTTTGAAAGGAGCTGCTGCAGGTACTCGAGCAGAAATCGCTTGGATTGCTGCATGTGCCCAGCATAATGGCTTAGGTTCTCGTGGATCAACTCACAGGCCTTGCCCAGGGCCACGTCGAACGGGACGTTCTCAGTGCCAGCGCGCCTGCCGCTCTCATGAGACGCGCCGTGGATGAGCACTGCTGGCAATGGCGTGCCTGCGCGGATGTACAGCGCGCCGATGCCCTTGGGCGCGTACAGCTTGTGACCTGCGATGGTCAGGAAATCCACGCCAAGCTCGTCAACGTCCACGCTCACCTTGCCGATCGACTGACTCGCATCCGTGTGGAGCAGGATCGGGTGAAGCTTGTTGCTCAGCACGTGCTCCTTGATCGCCTGCGAGATCTCGGTGATCGGGTTGAGCGTCCCCACCTCGTTGTTCGCGTGCATGAGCGAGACCAGGAACGTCGCTGGCGTGATCGCCCGGATCACATCTGCACACAAGAATACATTATAGAAGTTAAGCACACACATATGCAGCGTACTAGCCCGATAGCCAATTGTGCAGCAACGCATCAGTTAATACCTTGCACACTGACGCGGCCGTACTGGTCCACGTCCAGGTACGTGACCTGGAAGCCCCGGGTCTCCAAGTGACGGCACGTCTCGAGCACGGCCACGTGCTCCGCCACGCTCGTGATAATGTGATCGCGTCCACTGAGCTGCTTAGCCACTTGAGCGCTGCCCTTGAGTGCGTAGTTGATCGACTCGGTGCCGCCAGAGAGGAAAAGGATCTCATCAGCTGCTGTCGCGCCAAGCATTCGCGCGACCTGCCCGCGCGCGTTCTCCACCGCACGCTTGGCCTCGATGCCCAATGAGTACGAGGACGACGCGTTGCCAAAGGCCTCGCTCAGGTACGGCACGAGCGCTGCCACGACCTGCGGGTCCGTGGGCGTCGTCGCGTTATAGTCGAGGTACACGCGCGTCGCCATACTTGCTACTACTGATTGATTGACAAAAAATGAAGAGCTCTTTTCAAATCGATTTTAACCATTTTTAGCCAATGAAATGCCACTCAGAATGATTTTCATTGGCTGAAAATGGGATTTTGTGAAGAATCACACGCTGGAAGTGCTCAAATAACGTGTCGATATTGCGCCAGCGGCCAAGAAGAGCATGGCGAAGGAGACCAAGACGGTACGTAGCGCTACAGCTACGTAGCGCTGACTGACTATGAGCTGTTGGCTGTCAGTGCGCGTCTATGACATTGCTCTCTGTACCTGTAGCTAACGCCATCTCGGCTTCTGTGGTCCTGCAGTTTGCGGAGCAAGTCCCCACGCTTCTGGTGCGTTCTCTCTCTACCAGTAGCCAACTTGGACACTATGAGAATCAGGATGCTGACTTTGTATGACTGCTACTGCTGTATAGGGAAGCGCGTCGGCGGGCATGATCGGCCGCGTCTTCTGCCACCCGATTGACACGGTCAAGGCGCGGCTCCAGGCGAGCACGGCCACAGGCCAGTCCATGGCGTACCACCTGCAGCTGCGCAGCCTCACGTATGCCTCTCACAGTGTACGCTAGTCCTTACTATCTCACGCTATTGAATGATTGACTGTCTGGCCGTGTGTACAGATTGCAGCACGTGCGCGGGCTCTACCGCGGCTTGGGTGTGAGTATGGTCGGCTCGGCGCCAGCGACGTGCTTGTACCTCACGTCCTACGAGGTCTCCAAGGACTCGCTGCACAGCATCGAGCTGTTTCATCAGAGCCCGTCGCTGCTGTACCTGGGCGCCGGGATGCTCGCCGAGGCACTCAGCTGTGTGCTCTGGGTTCCCATCGACGTCATCAAGGAGCGCATGCAAGTGCAGACAAAGCTGCTGGGGGGCGAAGCTAAAGAGCGCGTTTACTATCGCAACACGCTCCACGCACTCCAGACGATCATGAAGACTGAGCGGCTCGGTGGGCTGTACAAGGGCTACATGGCTACGCTGCTGTCGTTTGGACCGTTCTCGGCGCTCTACTTCATGCTCTACGAAAAGGTATCAGCATGGATGACTTGGTTGATGCTTAAGTACAATGTTTGATAATAAATATGTTGTCCACTACAACAGAACAAGGCGATTGCGCAGGAATATTTGAAGACCGAGCACCTCCCGCCGCTCTACACGCTCGCTGGGGCGGCTTTGGCTGGAGCCACTGCGTCGTTCGTGACCAACCCACTGGACCTCATCAAACTGCGTCTTCAGGTACATCCAACTCTGTAATTTGATGTGCGATACTGAACTTGTGAATCCTCAAGACTCACTTATTGGGATTCGTTGTGTCGCTTGCATCACTTCAGATCCAGCGAACCTACGCTGCAGAGGCGAACGCCATCACCTACACGGGTATTGTTGACGGACTCTCGCAAGTCATTCAGTGCGTCTGCCTTATCCTTCGATTCCAATGTGGTTGACATCCTAACTAATTCGTACATATGCATGTATCTTATGTGGCTTTGCTATCGGACTGTTACAGGAAAGAAGGCGTGTTGGCTCTGTACAAAGGCGCCGGGGCGCGTGTGGCCTTCCATGCGCCGTCCACTGCCATCACAATGTCACTCTTTGAGAGCTGTCGGCGATTCTACGCCGACATTCTCGAGCAGTGATGGATTGCTGGCAAGTGAAATAATCATTCAACCTGATGTCATTCATGCAATAGAAAGCTGATATTCATAAGCAACCCTAGGACCAGCAGTATTTACCTAATTACTTCTTCAGCGGCTTGGCTTCTTCCGAAATGGCTTGCAGAGCCTTCGCTTGCTTTGTGGATGCGCTGGGACCACGAACCTCCGGGACAAATGCTCCGGGCTGAGTGACGTGCTGGGTGAGAAGCCCAGTGGTTTGGCTTCGACTCGTCGGAATGACCCCGACAAGGCGAGGTACCTTGCCGTCGTACTGAATGAGCTCTGTGTGGTTGAGCGCTCCAGTATCCTCGAGCTTTTCTCGTTTGCGCTCCAATCGATTGCGCTCGAATGCTTCTTCTTCGACAGCGGTCACGTTCTCCCACTCCGCATGCAAGTCTTCGAGCTCTTCCTCGGCCTCTTTCGAGATCATCACCGTGTTGTACTCGACTGTCGCGCTGTCACCATTTCCACTGATGGCGGTTTTGCCATTCCACGTCGAAACCAGCAGCGGGCAATCGTCGTGTAGGCGCAATTCTAGAACGCATCCGTCGACGATGCCATGCTCTTCTAGTACCATCACGTTGCCTTCGTCGCCGATGATAGTGTCACCCCACAGGATCTGCTGGTCCCAGATAGAGATCTGCTGATCCGTCAACTCCTCCATCCAGAACTTGATGTAATTCATGGTGTCCTTTGCGCGAACACGAATCGGGAGGAGCTTGTCGAAACGCTCTTGGCCTTCCATATCTTCCGACTCGCCAGGATCTTGGAGCTCAAGCGCAACCCTCGGGAGATTCGCCACTGCTGCTGGGAGTTTCAAGTGGATGTAGAAAGACGAGACTTCAGACTGCTGGACCTTCTCACTCAAGCGTCGGCGAATACGAGCTCGAACAGGCGAGGTCTCTCTCTCTGAGTTTCTCCGCTTGAGCATCGGTCGAGGCGAGCGTTCATCCGGGTCGCTTCCAGGAGAGGACTGCAATGACTTTTGCGGGGTGTGTGTCGCTTTATCCCCGGGCGGAGGCGGCGACAGCGACGAGACGTCCTTGGATCCACCACCCTCCAGTAAGTACGAAGTCATATTGCCGAGTGGAAGCAGAACTGGAACCTCCATTTCAATTGCAGCAGACTCGCCATGGGAGTCTGTGTAAACAATCTGTCGCGTACGAGTGCCTGTGCCAACTTCCTCACGATACCCGCCGTACAAGTTGCCACTCGCCCAACAGACGTATCGTCCATTTCGGAGCACTTTTGCGTTGCATTGCTCGTACGTGCAAATGTGAGGCGTTCCGTGGCTCTGGCAGGCGTAGATACCGTCATCGAGATACTGATAATGCATCGCACAGGTATCGCTGCGACACATCGAAGAATTCGCGATGCTGAACGTGGTGACACCATCTCCCAGATGAATCTCCGACGCCTCCAGGGCGCAGTGGTCTTGCATTGGGCTCTGAGGCGGACTTTGGAACCCATCATCCTTGCTTTCTTCTGCTGGCTTGACAACGGTGGCATGGTGGAGCTGGTCGAAGAGCCAATTCTGAATCAGCCAGTACGCTCGCATCGGACAGACTTTCTTGTCAAGCTCAGCGTCGCCGTATCGACTCGTGCATAGCTCGTCGCATGCATGGATGTACTTGTGCAGCAGACACACGTAGACACGGCGGCGAGGAGATCCGTAGCACTCAAGATCTCGGTCCATCGTGACGATTTTGCCACAGCGCCGTCCGTTGCAGGGCTCGCCCGTTTCGAAGCGAATCTCAGTGGCGTTGATACCAAGAATCTTTGCCCATTCGGCAATCCGATCCATCACATCCATTTTGTGCTTCACGCGGGCCATCCACTCGAGTGACGCGAAATCCGTTGACGCCTCGAGCTGAATCTGGTTCTTGACCAGAATAGTGTCGTCAGTGCTAACTTTGCCCAGCTTTGCAACGCTGAGTTTGGCGTCGTACGTGGATCGCTGCTCTGGATCACTCAGCGTCTCGTACGCTAGGCGCAAGCGAGCAAACTCGATGGAGTTGTCGACGACAGGAAGGTCTTCTACGGAATCGTTGCCTTCTGCTTCTTTCATCTCTTCGTCTTGTTTTTCCTTGCTGGCATCAAGTGCTGATACGCTTGCTGCTGCTTGAGCCTGTTGCTGCTGCTTGTCTGGATGCAGCAGCAGTGCCAACTTGCGGAACTGACGCCTGATGATCTCGCTCGTGACGCTTTCTCTGTCTTCAATCTGCAGGAATTCGTAGAAATCCTGCTTTTTCGCCCCTTTCTTCTTCACCGCGCCATCCTTCTTCGCTGGAGGCATAGGTGGCGCCATTTCACGTTTGCTATCGCCATTCTCCATGGTGTCGTCACGCATAGCCGTGTCTGCTTTTTGCTTTTGCAGCTGACGCGCTTTTTCGATCTTCTCCTGCACTTTGCGGTCCTCGGCGCTAAAGTCCTGGTACGGGTTCCAGCTCATCGCGAGCTGCTTGAGCCGCGTCTCGACTGCGCGCCACTGGCCGCTCGTGCTGTCGTGCACCTGGTTGCGCAGCGTGTGCGCGTCGGCGTAGAGAATCGCGCCGCGTTTTTCGAACTCGGCGATTTTCTCCAGCAGCGCGTGCTTGCGCCTCTGCGCTGCGTCGCTCGCGGGCTCGGGCTCTGGGGACGACGGTGCGGACGTCTGCGCCACAGAGGCGACGTCTGCTGCCACATCGCTCTTCGGCGGGAGCTCTGGCGGCGGACGGTCGCTCATTCTCACGGAGAGAATGCGGAAATGGGTCATTGTCCCATGATGGTAAACTGCAACTTTCTATGAGAGAGCTCCTTCGATTATGTACGATTTCGTACTTTATCGGACAGTAAAAGCCAGCTTCAAGGGTCAGTAGTCTATTCATGAGGCTAATTTTCTGCCTCTCACAGTAAAAGTAGGACTTAACTGGCTGTGCCTCTTCGATTTTATGCCTTCCGTAGGTTTGCGTCGTTTCCTTTTTGTTTTTCGCATGCCATTTCCGCATTTGCCTTCAAGAGACACAAGCAAGACAAGCGCAAGCCACGCGCGAAGATGAACCTGCGACGCCACCTCCTGCTCGCCGCCATTGCGCTGCTCGTTGGCGTCGCTCGCAGTGAGGAGTCCACTGACGGCTGCGTCGAGGACGCGCTCGTGTGCCCGAATGGCGTCGCGCTGTCACGTGACCCGCTGCTCAACTGCAACTTCCCGGCATGTCCGGCGCATACACCAAAGACCAACAAGCACCTCAAGGGCGAAAAGGCGACTGCACACAGCGATGAACAAGCCCAGGCGTTCTCGTTCTGACCGATGGAACCTGGGAACGACGCACAGCTGAGCGCGTGAGCGTGTGAGCGTGTGAGGACGACGACGACAGCAGCTCTTTGCGATATGGCTGTATGAAACGGCGGTTTTAGCACCACCGACTGAGGAGAACGTCTGATGCTCGAAGGCTCGGTATGATTTTGCAGCGTGAGCTTGCCTTGAATTTAATATTACGATTGACTGACACGACGATTGCAACACCCACCCAGCTGAGCGCACTGTGTTGATAGATGGTTGGCCATGAGCTTCTGCAGATCGGTTGCTATCACTACGCCACGTAGATCATACCAGTACCAGCAGCTCTTTAGCGAGTCATACCCAATAGTCTGGCTTCAACTTGGCCCTCTCGGCAAATAGTCACACAAAGAAAGCGCTTTTGACTGACTACCATCCACGTCCAGCACAGATGGTCAGAATTGTGTCTGGTAATCAAGAGACGAGGTCACATTGCCGTCTTTATCACAACTCCCCATACGTATCTAACAAGCCTCTACCTGTGTTGACCAGCAAGCGAAGCCGCGTAAAGGAGGCAGCCATGAGGCCCATTTGGCTTCACGTGCTCTAAAGAGCCACACGATTGAGTTTCTCCTCGATCCGACTAGGGTTTGCTGGTCCAAAGCCACGCGATCTGAGACCAAAACCAACTCTCACCACAACTCTCACTCTTCAATTGCCCAGCTCCCCCGCAAGCCACCAAGCCACCAATCTTCTCTCCATCCCCAGCCATGTTCTCCAAGTCGTGCTTCTTCTACATCGCCACCATCAGCGCCATCGCTATGACCAACCACTCGGTCCAGGCCAAGGAACAGACCTTCGGCATGCTCAGCGGTCTCGGAGGCATGGGTGGAGGCGACATCGGCGGCATGCGCA
>JAASFV010000830.1:0-14517 GCA_023334015.1 Globisporangium paddicum
CCAGCTTCGAGGACGAGCACCGAGATTGACGGGTCGCGCGAGAGGTACTCGGCGGCCACGAGACCGCCAGGTCCGCTGCCGACGATGATCACATCGTAGGCCTGCTGAGCATTGGCCGAGAGACTGAGCAGGGCCGCAATGACAACGCTGCAGAAGGTAGGATAGACGCGCATACTGAGGAGTTCACGAGGCGGGTGGGAGGCGCAGCGCGAGTTGGATAATGAGTAACGAAGACGACGAGGATGACAGGAGCGGCCAAGGTCCGGAGAGGATGACGACTACTTTTCTGCGCCTGGAGCCAAGAGGACTCAACAAGCCAGACCGGTTAGCAGGCAAATCAATTACCGATAGCCAGGCAGTCAGCACGCAGATTGGCTTCGTCACGTCACGCTCGTTGCCATTGCAGTGGGCCTATTGATTGTCCTGCGCTCAAGATCTTAATTGTTTATTCGACTGCGTTTTTTCTGGCTCAGTGATCACACGTTGCAGCCACACTGAATTTTTTCATGAGGAGCTCTAAGTGGGTGGATGGTAGCTTTTGGGTGAAAGAGCCAGCGTACTTGGAGAGTTCAGCGTGACGACACCTTGAAGTTCGGTTGGACCATTTGCCATGACCCTCTTTAACAAACATATTATATATTCAATCCAGTTTTGTATAGTTTTTGTATCATGAGTTGCTGCATATGACAACAAAAAACTGTTTAAAAACGTATAAGTGGGTGAGTGCGCATCACCGCTGCTGATTGTTGGCTCAGGACGCGGATGGAAAATCCGGGCCCTCCTGCTGTTATAAACGAAGCGTGTAGCGTGTTTGTGTATCCACTAAAGTCTCAGCGAGCTACTTCAGCGCAACAGGTTCTAATGCAATACTGTTGCAAACGTACAGGGCACTGGGCACGCCGCACAACAACACGATGACCGCTGTTCCATTTGAAGCACATTGACATGCAACCTACACTCACCGACTCTTGTTGCGGTGTGACGTTGCCCAGACTGTATACCTGCTCTTATCATATGAACGACCACCACTCGTCGGCTCGATAATATTCGAGACAAACAAAGTTATATTTTCAAGGGAAAAGAAATGTTTGAGCGGATGTACACACGGGAAGTGAGAAAGAGAGAAAGAGAGAGAACGATGGATACGTCATCTGCGTTCCAGGGTGCTTACCAGCAGTGTCAGTGGTACCACGCCAGAAAGCGCGTGTAGACGCTTTCGCGGTACTGGTCAGCGGCTTCTCCCTGGCCGAGGAACAGGTCCTCGTTCAAGTTGGCGAGCTGCTGCGCGAGCAGCATCTTAAGATCCGCGATTTCCTTGTCTTTGGGCGGAGTCGCGAGGGCACCACCACCGCTGATGCCAGCTGTCTCATGTCCAGCGTTGTCTTGCTGCTTGAGGCCACGCTTAGTCAGGCGGCGGAGGTTGTCCTGAGGCGCCGCCGCCTGCTGCAAGCTGCGAACGTCTTGCTTGACGAGGAATTTGCTGGTGCTGTCTTGGGCGGCGGCCACAGCAGGGCTTGGAAAATAACAATGGAAGGTCCAAAAGTCAGTTCCCTCATTAATATAGCACTATACATAAAGCACGAAAATCGAAACTTGGGTTTAGCTTAGCATAACCAGGAACAGTTGAAGTCATTGGGATAAAATCCTGAAACATGGATAATGTCTGGAATAATATTGATCGAGTTCACGTGTCTGCGCGAATTTAACTGCATGAAGCGGAAATGGTTGCATACTGCAGGCTCCGACTGTCGCTAAATCTGAAAAGCGCAAGCTATCAGCTAAGCGTGTCCAGGAACATTTGAAATCAAATCTGGATATAATCCTGAAGCATGGATAACATTGGGATAACATCCATCGAGTTCATGTCGCGCGTGACTTGAACTTCTCCGTGTACGAGTTTAATGCCGTCGCAGATACCGACTGCGGATTCGTGCTCGGTACACCCTGATACCGAAGTGTCGGGTATACCAGAGTATCAGTTGATACCAAAGTGCTAGTTGGTATCAAAGTATCAGTCGATACTAATGCAACAACCTACCATGAAATCGGAAGTGATAAAAATCAGAGAGTACGCATGGCCTTGCACGAGTAGAATCCAGTTGGCAAAACGGGCACTGATGCTCGCTTCCAGGGTGAAAGCTTCCGTTTCCCGTCGCCCTTGGCGCTCGGCATTGCTGGTTGTGGTCCAGTGCGATGGTGAGATTCGGAAGGGTTGTCCACTAATTGCATTTTGCTGTGGTCAAGCAGCTCGAGATCTGTACAATTTGGTGATGTCGGCCGTGAACTCCATTCTTGAGTTTCTTGATCTTGAGGCATTGGATTTGCTTCGTCTCGTGGCTGAAAGGTGTCAACCACGTGAACAGAGGGATATTTGGATTGAACCACCGACAGATATCTTATGTATTCTTTTTCCACAAAGCTCACCATTCAGCCCTTGAGCCTGGTAAGTTTCGTTGTATTTGCGCTTTTAAGCACATGCGATCACTGCCAAGTCGCGCAGACAGTGATCACGCAAATGTACGTCGTGGTCGAGAACCAAGAGAAGAAAAATACACGTAAAGGCACAATCAGAGGCCCGATCAGACCTGTGGAAACTCCATCAGAGTAAAGCCATCACTGTACTCACTCGGCTTGGACTGCATCTCGAGCTGCGCGTCATCAGGGTTCACTCACTGCGGCTCGAACGTCGCCTGCGTAACAAAGCGCGTCTCGCGCACGAGAGGTATTTTCACGACTTCGTGGGTGGCACTGAGCGTACCTATGAAGGGCAGCATGGGCTCGGACTACCTGCAGAGCTGGAGCTTGTGCTTGAACTTGAGGTTCTCAGTGAAACAGGACGCCGAATATTATTTCTTCGAAAGCTACCTCTGGATACAGTACGTGCCAGAGCTGTTTCCTATGCATAAAACACTTTGCTGATTAAAATCACTTTCTTTTCCGGGCCTAATTTCCTCGTATCACTGAGAGTTGTCTCTATTCCCTAATACACTGTACTAGTACGACTCAGAGAGCCTTCTCATAGATCTTGAACCAAATGTCGTCCTGCAGCGTCAGGTCGGGGAAGACAAATTCCCGCTTCTCGCCCGTCCATTGGAAGCCCAGGCGCTCGTACCACGCCTGGATATCCGTACGCTTGTTGATCACGAACATCATGGCCTTGGTGCACGAGCCCTCGCTGTACGCGAACGCGGTCGCGGCGCCGAAGAGCGTCTTGCCCAGGCCGCGTGACTGGAACTCACTGTGCACTGCGAGGAGGCCGATCAGGGCGGCGTTCTCAGGCAGGTTAAGGTCTGGGTGGTTGCGACAGACTAAGTTATTAACATAGCAGCCGCATACACAATGCTATAGTTAGCCAATGCGATGCAGTGACGGTCGCGGCATGCAGCGCATCGGCAGAATTTAACGAGTCGCATGGTGCAGCAACTCCACACAAGCGCTAGACTGACTATTAAGATGACGGCACGTACATTCGACTTGGATGCAGCCGACGATCTCTCCATCGACCTCGGCGACGAGGATCGGGTCCACGTGTGCTTCGATCTGCGCGTGCAGCTCGTCGGCAGTGATGCGCTCGCCCTTGACGAGCTCGCTCTCGTTGGTCCAGTTCTTGTCCGAGCGGTACGCCGTGTTGATGATCGGGTGGAGGCGCTCGACATCGCTCACGGTCGCGGGGCGCGTCGTCACAGCTGCTGGAGCGAGGGCCGTGATCGCGGTGGCTGAGGTGGTCATGGCTTTGCTGCTGCGGGTGTTCTTGCGGCGTGGCGAATCTGGAAATGCTGAGCTCTTCGTTCTCCTGAGGAGTGTTTGACAAGCATGTTTGCACATGTTTGCACCATGAGTTGACGTAATCCGTAACGGGACAAAAGTGACTTGCTTTTTGTATGCCTCTGTGAAACTCTAGCTGATAAATGTTGGAAAGTCTGGTTACAAACACTTAGCACAAATGATCATCAATTCGGTTCTTATAAAAAAAATAGATTTTTTGAAGGAACCGAAGCCCATGGCGTGTCTTCTCCTGTCTTCAGCGCCAGCATTGCAATGTCCTCTGCAGATTGTCCACTCGAGAGTGGACCACAACGCCAAAGTGAGACGTCCAATATGGCTACGGCGTAGTATCTGAGTGTAACCATGTCCATATTTTCCAATATTCAACCACCACCAACCATTTTCACTGTGAATTAATGCAGTGTAGAACGTCAACAAATCTCTGAAATACAACTACATTTACAATACCTAGATCACTCCCGAGACGACACCCGCACTGGCCACGCCAGAGCCACCGACGGTCTTGAGCCAGCACGTGCCGCCGCTATAGCTGCTCCACGTGAACGCCTTACAGCCTGAGCGCGCGCGACAGAGGTCGCAGCAGTTGCCAGCGGTCGAGCTGAGCGTGTTCGCGAGGTCGTTGCCGGCGTAGTCGACGTCGTTCTCCAGGTTGCACTTTGGGGCACTGCTGAGCACGGCCGAGCGCACACCCGCCAGCGGTTTCTTGGCGCCGCGGTAACTCTTGAGCCAGCACGTGCCGCTATTGGCGGTGGACCAAGCGTAAGCGCCGCAGCCGGCCTTGGCCGAGCAGATCGCGCAGCAGCCCTCGGCCGAGGCGCTTGGCGCGCTGCCGATGTCTGGACCCGAGTAGTCCGTGTTATCGTCGATGGCGGCGCAGTTCGATGGTGGCGGCGTGACGACAGAGCTCACGACTGACGAGCGGACGCCGGTAGTGGTCTTCGTGGTTCCCTTCGCGCTCTTGAACCAGCACGTGCCGCCATTGTAGCTACTCCAGGAGAAAGCCTTACAGCCATTGTACGCCGTGCACATTGCACAACAGCCTTCCGCACTGGCGCTGAGCGTATTTCCCACGTCGTTGCCAACATAGTCGACGTCGTTCTCGATCGAGCACGTGGACGGCGGTGGAGTGGATGGTGTTGGCGTGGATGGCGGTGGCGTGACTGAGCCGCCATTGAGCACCGATGAGCGCACGTTGGCATTCGCGACAGTGGCACCCTTGCCGCTCTTGAGGTAGCACGTCCCGCCACTCTGACTGGTCCACGAGAACGCCTTGCAGCCGCTAAAGTTGTTGCAAATGCTGCAGCAACCCTCTGCGGTCGAGCTGGGCGCGTTGCCGACGTCGTTGGCTACGTAGTCGACACCGTTCTCAATGGAGCACATGGCAGGTGGTGGCGTAACGACGCTGCCGACGTAGTCCTTGACCTGGCTCGCAGCCTCGCGACCGACGTACATGACGAAGCCGTACGGGTTGACAGTCCCGTCGCGCATGGCGCTCGCATCGGCCACAAATATGTTCTTGGTGCCGATGACGCGCATCTTCTCGTCCGCACAGCGCTTGGCGTCATTCGAATCGACCGACACGTAGCAGCTGCCCCCGAAGTGGTGCGTGATCCAGCCGCGGTGGGAACTGACCCAGTCGCCGACTGACTGGCCGTTGGCTGCGGACAGGAACGTGGCGCCGTTGGCCTTCATCATGTCCACGATCTTGGTCGCGTACGACTGCATGGCGGCCAGGTCGTTGGCCGTGGCCATGTACAAAGTGCCTGTGGAGCCGTGCCACACGCCATCGGCAGTAAAGTATGAGTGGTCGCGGGACTCCGGGTTGTTCACATACAGTGAGGTGGCGAACGAGTTGGGCACGTTGGCGTATTCCGAAAAGCCGTGGGTGAGCACCGTGGTCTGGAAGTTGTACATGCGGCCGTTCACCGCGTAGTTCTCGTATCCGATGAGCGTGGGTCCAAAGCCAGCCCAGGGTCCGGTCTGGCCCTGGGTCATGTACTGATTCAGTGCCCACGACGGGTACGTGTTGAACAGGAACGGCTTCATGTCTGGGTGGGTGAACGAGGCGAAGACGACGTTGGTGTCGAAGAGGTTCTGTCCGACGTTGCCGTTCAAAACCCAGCTCTGTTTGACGCCTGGGAAATCCGAGCGCGCATACAGCAGGCCGAGTTGGTCACTGGGGCCGATGCCACTCTGTATAAGCACCTTTGGGGTACTCATAGCGCCAGCTGCCATGATGATCGCGCCACGGGCCGTAAGCGAGACATCGATGTTGGAGTTGTAGACCACACCGGTGGCCTGGCCCATGGACTGTTTGACGTAGTTTACCAATGCTGAGGTCACGAGCTTGACGTTGGAGCGCGTCTTCATCTTGTTCCAGAACGACTTGGCAGGGGCATCCTTGAGTCCATTGCGCACAGTGAATGGGGCGTGGCCGAAGGTCTTGGACTTGTTGTTACGGCCGTCGACGCTGTTGATCGTCTTCTCCGAGTACCCAGCCTTGCGGAACGCATTGCCGACGATGTTGTAGCTCTCTTGGAGGTACCAGTTGCCATCAGGGGACGGCTTGTCGGTCGTACCAACGATCTGCTCGTTCTCGTCCATGAGCGCGCTCACACGGTCCGGAGCATAAGGCCACTGCATGTTGGTCACATACGCGTCGGGCGTGCGGAAGTAGAGCTGCGCGTTGATCGACGAGCAGCCACCAACGAGCTTGCCAAGCCACATGTAAGGTCCGTTGATCCAGTCCACGCGGTACTTTTCGTTGACAGAGTTGTAAATCACGTTGTCGTACTCGCCTGGGATGTCGAACTTCGTCCAGCCCTGTGCTTTAGCGTAGTCGGGGACATCGGTGCCCCCTGTGGCCTGGAGCGACGGGAGTCCAGCTTCGAGGACGAGCACCGAGATCGATGGATCGCGCGAGAGATACTCGGCGGCCACCAGGCCACCAGGTCCGCTGCCTACGACGATCACATCATAGGCTTGCTGGGCATTGACCGAGAGACTGAGCAGCGCAGCCATCACCACGCTGCGGAAGGTCGGATGCACGCGCATGGCTGAGGATACTTGAGGGATGTCTTGGACTTTGCGAATTGGAGAATGAACGAGACTCAGGGCGGAGGAGAGGAGGTTGGTGGAAAGATTGTGTCGTGTGGCTGTTGGTGCGATAGAAATGTGGATTTTGTTGCCACCTGCTCACTCAAATATTTGCAAAGAGAAGGAAGGAAGAGTGAACCCACTGCTTTCAACTTCAAGAGTTCAGCAGCGCTGCCCGTTGACATGCCTCGCATAATGAGTGACACGCTACATATCGGACATTTTATCGTAGATAAACAGGCTCTACTCGATTTGTTACCATCTTTGAATATATAGGACGTCTGGAATCATACAGTACTTCTGCTACTATAGAAAGGTTTTGTGGTCTGGGCCGAGTACTGTATCTTGATAGGGTCAGCACAGACAGCTTAGCTGTCTCAGATATGCGCTCGTCACAAAATGCACACGAAAATTGGAAATGGAGCCCAAAGACACGCTCCTTCTTCTATGGGCTGTCGACGCCTGAGCGTCGCTGGCTGAAACACTCATACTTTGCTCAGGTCTGCTGTGGTCTGTTGGCTGCTGTAGAAAGCGTCTTGCCAAGCTGGCGGTGGCTGACGACTGAGTCTCGGAATAGTGACGGTCACTCTATTTCCATCCTCTAGGTCTATTCCAAGACCAATGGCTTGCGATTCCGAAGACGAAACTCCCCTTTACCAGCAGCTATCTTGACCCTCTCAAAGTCCACGAGAGCAACCTGAGGAGCCATGGGCAACCGCGAGTCGCAGACGACCAAGCGACAGGTGTTCATCGAGTCCATGGAACAGTCGCTGCGGGCGTCGCGGCACCGCAAGACGCTGCCGCGCGACGGCTCCCTCGACTTTGTCGAGGTGCCGCGTCTCTTCACGTCGCTCAAGAGCTTCTCGACCGAGTGGAACCTGTGCGGCAAATTCGACCCGACGAGGCGCGTCAACGTCGTCGCCGACTCCAAGCTCCAGCGCAAGCACGTCAAGTACCACTTTGTCGATAAGCTCGCGCGGCTGCGCATGAACTCGGAGGCCGTAGCGCTCGCGCGCAACGAGCTCGAGATCATGTACTTTGTGTCTAACTACTGCCACTTACACGTCGGGTATATTCACCGCAACATCGTGCACCTGTACGGGTACTACACGTTCCGGCGCAAGGTGCACGTGATCGTCGAGTTCTGCGAGCTCGGTAGCCTCATGACCGCGTACATCCGCGCACCGGACCCGAGTCTGCGGCTCGTCTACGCGCCGTCGGAGGAAGACCTGTGTGACACGATGCACCAGATCTGCTCGGGCCTTGACTTCTTGCACACGAACGGCGTCGCGCACTGCGACCTGGCGCTCGACAACATCTACGTCACGAGTGACCACGTGGTCAAGATCGGCGACTTTGACCGGTCCGTCTTCGTTGGTCCCGAAAATCTACACCAGCAGCTCAAGGCAAGCGAGCCGCCACGCAAGACCTACGGCGCACCCGAGCTGTACAACAGCGAGTCGAGGAAAGTAGACCTGATGAAGAGCGACATGTGGGCGCTCGGGATCATCTTCTTCATGTTGCTCACCAAGAAGTCACTCTTCGACGCCGCCTGCGCAGACGACAAGGGTTTCCAGCTCTACGCACGCGTGGGGTTGCGGGCCTACCTCAAGGCCATGTACCTCGAGCAGTCGGTGTTCTGCAAGCTCTCAGACGAGATGCTGAACCTCATCGAAGGCCTCGTGAACCCCGACCCAAGCACGCGCCTGAGCGTCAAGGAGGCGCTCAAGTCGAGCTGGTTCGATACCAGTCGCGTCACGAGCAAACGCTTTAATTCCATGGAGTTGGCCTTAGTGAACGCCACGCTCGCGATCAAACACCACGAGCCCAACGTGAGCGGGACTGAGGCAATCTCGACATGATAGGAGGAGGCATCAGTGGTCTACTATATCAAATATATGTCTATTTATCGCGGTGATTCAGTGGAGCTTTGGTAACTGGATTGCCTCTCCATGTATTTCATATCGGAGAACTCGAGCTCGTCGTTTGCGGTGCGCGACGGGGTCTTGCTCGAGGTCCAGTGATGGCTGACAAGTCCAGCGGTCGACTGCTTCTGATGCTCTTCCAGACAGCGGAGCACGACCTTTGCCTTGACGGCAGCTGAGAAGGGCACCGACATGTCGACAACACCTCTACTTGGGTCGAAATACGACACGTAGACGCGGTTCTTGTCCGTGGTTCTGGATCGGGAGACTGAAGAGTGAGGGCTTTGGGACGACTGATTGCCCATGACTGTGGACCTGAGCGCTCGAGCGCCTTGTCCCGGAGTTAAAGTTTCGGAAAGTGAAGCCCTTACTCTCCAAGAGACTAAGTGCCCAGGCAGACGATTTGAAGGGAGTGAAAGAGATGACTAACGAGCTCTCAGAGCAGAACAGTTCTGTCAGCTGACTGAAACAGTACCAGCCACGTGGTGTTATCTCGTATCACCGCGCTACAAATGTCAAAGTCTGTATCCGAACGGAACGCCAGTATCTATCTGGTCAGTGCAGCATCAAGCTGACTGAGACTCCCATCAGCCCAGCAATTCTAGGCGAGCAGGTTCACTGATCGCTGTTAAACCCCGGGGGAGGGGATACTGATCTCATGGGATAAGATAGTCCATCTAGGGCTTCCAAAGGCTCAGTGCAAAAGACACAAGCCCACCTGTAACCTTAGCCTTCTAGAGATAAGAAAAGACGTGCGTATTCTCGGACTCAGCAGCAGATGAGGACAAGAGAAAATACTTGTTCGTATTGCCGAAATACCTTGTCTTGTTCCAATATATCTTCGTAAGGAAGCAACCAGGCGCCAGCAGGTCATGGGTGGTCAGGCTTCCTCCCAGCGCTCAGCCTCTACCAGCCACAGCTCCACGACGAGCTCGTACCTGTCGCGCCGAGGCAGCCACAAGGTCTCACTCTCGTCGCCACTCAGTGTCCACGAGTTCATACGATCGACGATCGGAAGAGAGCGCGATGTCGACGAGAGTTTAGAGGACGACGCAGTGAAGGAGCGCATTCCTGTGGAGATCGAGGACGACTTTGAGCTCGCCAACGCCATCGACGGCAAGATGCACCGGAACCTTTGCGAGTGTGCGCATCCGCACAGGCGTGTGGACGTCATGAGCGTCCTGAGATCAAGCGGGAGGCGCACGCTGTACGTGGATCGCCAGCTCAGCGTCCAGGCCTCGAGCACCGACGTCGCCGCTGTCCACAACGACCTCAAGGTGATGTGCTACCTGACAGCGCGCCACGGGCTGCAGGGCATGCGAGGCCACCCGCATATCATTGAGCTCCTGGGCCACTTTTCACAAGTCAGCGTGCTGCACATCATCACCAAGTATTACGAGCTCGGGAACTTGCTGACGATGCTACATACTGCTGTGCAGCTCCAGGCGATGAGTGAGAGTCAGAAGCTGCCACACTTACGCAACGACGCGTCGATTCGCAACGTGCTCCGTGACGTGTTCCAGGGCGTGGCATTCATCCATAGCAGCGGCATCGCGCACTTGGATCTGGCGCTTGAAAATATTTACATCGGACTCGACGGTCGCTTCTGCGTCGGCGACTTTCGCCATGCACGCTTCGTGGGCGCGCGGAACAAACTGCAGGCGGCCCCGCCGCCAGCGCGCAAGGTGTACGCCGCCCCCGAGCTCTACTCGGGCCGAGAAATTGATCTCCTTAAGGCGGACGCGTGGTCGCTCGGCGTCATCATGCTCATGGTGCTCACGCTAGAGACGCCGTTCTCCGAAGCGACAAACAAGGACCCAAAGTACCAGCTTCTACAGCTCTGGGGACTGCCAAAGCTCCTCGGAGACCTCATCACGGAGCGTGAGCTCACGGTCGCGATCCCAACGGATCTGGCGGAGCTGCTCACGAGCCTGCTCTGCTGCAACCCAGAACACCGCGCCACCGTGCTTCAGATAATGGAGAGCTATCCATGGCTGCAGGCAAAGAGTGAGCCAGCCGCAGCTAGCGTAGCGCAAGACGCTGTGGATAGCACTAGTACTACGAGAATGAGCGATGCAACGCAGGGCTCGAGTGGGGTCAAGCAGGAGACTGCTGCGCCAGTAGTGCTGGGGAGCAGTTCGTTGTAGTATTTATATAATGATAATTCAAGTCGATTGCGGCTGAGATGCTAGGTTTCTTGAGGCAGAACACGTTCGCCTGTTCGAAAGTGTCTGAGTGCAGCCCAGTATGTGCCCATGCCGTGCACAAGATCGTGAACAGCGGCGCCAGTTCTGCAGCATGGCCTCTGTACCAATCATTGCCGAGCCGGTCGGGGCCTGTAGCCTTGCCTCTTTTGTGCGTTTTCAGTGTTGCCTTCGTCTCGTCGCTGGTGAAGTCCGCATCCATGCCTGCGGCAGCTCCACTCCTTTCAACAGCTCGTCCAGATCCACGGTCGTATCGTCCGGCGTGTCCATTGGCCCTTCCCAGCTTGTGACCATGAGCTCAGCCATTTGCTTTGGAATGAGACGGTATTCGCTGCAATATTCGGACTCTAGAGCTCTTCTAGTTGCTGTATCTGTAGGGGTTTTCGGCGGAGCTGTCGTTGGTGAAGTAGTTTACCGATTTGCTCTATTGACACTCACTTGTAATTCTAAAGTGCGACAGAATTGCCGCGGCTAGAGTGCTTCTGGCTCTGTAAGATTGAGCGTTGCTTCGCGGCGATTTCTCTTTACTGTCGGTGTATAGATGGAGTCTCGACTGCAATTCTCAAGTGCGATAAAATTGTCGCGGAGGGATAGCGATCAACTCTCCTGTAGAGCCATCTATTCGACTGACTGAAAATACTCAACTCTAGATTTCTTACGCAACGACAAATATTAACGATACTAGGTTGTACCTGGTCTAGCTCTCACGGAACTAGTGGGAGAATACAGCCTCATAACAAGGATGACTCTCGCACCGCGGGCTCGATACTCTCACAGACGACAGCGCGTCAGATGAAAAGCCGACGCACTGAGTCTCCATTCTGAAGAATCAGTGGGAGAGTATTCAGTCGCGTGTGGTGCACTCTTGAGTCAGCGAGGTGAGCCGTCACGGGGAGGTATCGCTCGACATTGTTGAACACCGGAAGCGCCACCTGCGCGGCATTCTGCAAGAACGCATCATTATGTAGGGCGACCAGCGTCCCCACAATGGCGTCGTACTGCTGTAGGTTATTTGGCGCTAGCATTATAAGCCCAAAGCGGCCTCCTTCTACTGACTGGAGTCGGTAGACGACATCATCTATAAATGAGCTGACCGTGATATGTGGTGGTCGCGTTCGCAGCCACGGAGGCACTTGAGCCGGGTTCAAGCCGTTCGCTGCAGCCACAAACGCGTTCACGTTATCCTCTTGCCAGTCGAAAAGGAAACCCGAATTATCGTCGTCGATCTGGATTGACGACATATATTCATCAAGCTACTGCAACGCAAGCATCATCAATCTTGTGAGCCTGGTACTGTAGTTCAACAGCATATCATACACATCACTCACCAATGGGATTGCCGCGCTAAAGGAAAAGACGTCGCGCAGCCTCTTGTCGAATGATTCAGCCGACGTTAGCGCACGTGACAATGGATCAGACTTCATCCGCTTGGGCCTGCTCTCGTCTCCACCAGTCTGCTGCCGCTTGTTGGCGATACGCGGCCAAGGAGCATTCTCACGTGATGTGTACTACATCATAAAGATCATCACTCACGCATGTTGTCATCACTCATCGTTAAGCTGCGCTGTGATAAAACAGTCTGTGCCAATGGCCGAGGTGGTGCAACAGAGGAAGTGCAAAACCAAAGAGATTGAAATGGACGCCAAATGGTTTGTTGCTTCAGCCTGAAGTGTGGTGCTCTCGAACAAATCCAATCGACTGGAGGCTGGCCGGCGTCCACGCCGTCCCGCAGGACGCGCGACCCGCGCTGCTTGGCCACGCCCACGAGACACTCCTTGCAGAAGCGGTCGACGAGCGGTCGTCCGACGCTGTCAAGCTTGTACAGCTTCTTCTCCTCCGAGCAGCTCTTGCAGACGTTCTACGTTGAGGCAGAGGCTTGCTAGAACTGGTGGCGAAGGAGATCCTAAAGCATATTAAGAGCTCGTTCACGTACCTGCTGGCAGCCTGCACACAACATCTGGACGTTGAGCGTGCCTCGTCGCTATCCGCACACATTGTATTTGTTGCTACAACACACCTCACATCAAGCAACAAAGGTCAGTCTAGCTCTTACTCAAGTCTCCGCTCAACAACAACAGCAATAAACAACTCACATATCGCAGAGTTTCTTAGCCTCAGTGCACTTGACGGAGTTGACGATCAAGAACCAGATGCGCGCGATGCCGTAGTCCGAGATGCGCTGCGGAGAGCTGCTGCTGGCGTAGAACTTGCCCAGAAAGAACGTCTCGACCCGGTTTCCTGTGCGCTTGTACAAATATCAGACTGAACAGTGTGCACGGATGACGTTCTTGAAGGCGTTGGGGGGCCACTCGGGGCGATCGATCGATTGCAGCAGGTGATACGCGACCTCGTTCCCGTCGGCATCGAGTGTCATGCCCTGGCGCTCGTACGCAAGTGTGTCTCGGTCGGACGGCATGGGGCGACCCGGAGTCTTGGCCGTGAACCACTTGATGCCTGCGAACGTGAACGGGTCGTCCGGCGTGCGCTTCTCGCTTACCTGGAGCACCGCCCCGGCGATAACCTCAGACTTGAGGAACGCCTTGACATAGCGGAGATCGGTCGTGTTGTCTGCGTACAGGCCGTCCATGACGTCTTCTAGGGAGCCGTCGATCTTGCCTACGCCCAGCATGAGCGACAGCAGCGAGTCTTCTGCGTTCTTGATACTGCGGTAGATGGTCATGTTATGGTTCTTGCGCACAGGTGTCCATTGTTTGCGATCCACCTTTCCTCGGCAGTTGCGTACCCCTGGACCGTGCGATAGAGCAGCCGGCCGACGACGCGATCATAATGCGCCTGCTCCTCGGTGCTCAGCACGATCTGCGGCAGCTTGTTCATAGCGGCGGGCGTGGGCAGCGCCTATGTGTAGTGCGAGGACGACCACTGGGAGTAGGCGGCCGTGACGGACTCCACTGACGTGGACGTGGACACGGACGAGCTTATGAGGCAGCTTGGTTGTCAAGTGGCTGCACTCATCGCGGTTTGAAAATCAATTTGTGAGTCACGACAAACAACACATTTTATAGTTTAGACTCAGCATGAATATATACAAGCCAACATGAGCTCCTGTGCCATGCGTGACCCTGCGGGTTGACCGGGAACGACCGCCTCTGCTGTGACTTCGGAGACCGCGACCACGTCGGCAAGCGACACGCACGATGCGAAGCCGACCTCGGAGGAGCAGAGCCCAACTAGAGAGAGAAAATGTTGTCAAGAAAGCTTGAATAAAACTGAGAATGGAAAACTGAAAGGAGAGAAAATGTTATCAAAGAGAAATGTGGAGATAGTGGTTGAAGAAACTGAGAATGGACAACTGGAGAAAACTGGAAAAAACTGAAAGGGGAAAACTGAAAGAACCTAACTTCCAAAACTCTCCGTCGTCGGCTTGAATCGGGTGGCCCCCTTCTGGATGACGTAGAACTCGTTGCGGTGCTTCAGAGCAGCGGGATCTTCGTAGATGATCTCCATTTTCTCGATGTTTGACTCGAAAGCTGCTTTTGACCAGTTCG
>JAASFV010000831.1:0-14491 GCA_023334015.1 Globisporangium paddicum
CAAAATGCCAAAACAAATCAAGTGTTTGCTGTCCGAAATATCGTCGCTTTTTGAATCAAAATATGTAACGTCACAGTTATAAACAAAGCACTTGATATGTTGAAATCGTATTTTATGGAGTAGCAACAGTACTTTCAACTTCAACACGCAAGCTCAATTTTCCATTCCGCGCTGAAAGACGAGCGCGCTGCTCCTCATCGGCTCGTGGAACTAACGCAAAACAGCCACACGACCCCGCAGACGACAAAAGAACGCAAGCCCGCTCATATGGTTCACACGCTCGCGCTGAGAAGGTGTGTCCGATCTTGCATGGCAAAGCTCTAATAGTGCTTCCGTAACTAAATATACCTCAACATTACAACTAAAAAAAACTAAAAAAATAACTAATAGTGCTTCCGCTCGAGTCAACTATGCTCACAACAGCGCGTTTTTGGCTGCATGTTTGAATAGACCTGTGGGTACGAGGGACTACTGCGTGTGCGTGTACCATCAGTCCGTGCGGCGAGCTCAAGTATGAGTGTCTCCACTTGTACCAGCCTCGTTGCGCTCATATAAATGTGCACGCTGCCAAAATATGTCTGGGTTTTTCGCGAATTGGGAGCCTCCACCTTCAACCTGTCCTCTCTGTAATGTTATGCTAGCCGAATCTTTCGCTTGACAACTCGGGCTGCTTGCTTCATGAGCTCGCCGAGCTGCCATGCACTTGTCTACTGGCCATGCGGTATATACTGTATGCGTACTTGCCCGCTGTCCGTGCTGCACGTACATGTGTTCACTTGTAAGCTTCCAATATTCCCAGCAAACAACACTACACTGTATGATGATGATATGCGCGCGATGATTAAGAGATTTTTCATAGACCTGTTCTGAAACAACGTGTGGATACTGTATGATGATGATATGCATCCATACGTGTCGATGGCTGTGCGGATGCTTAATCGCGTGGTGTGAGCTCGCGTCTTGGCGTCTCTTTCTTTTCGTCGCCCGTCATACGAGCTCGCGAGACTCTGTATGCAAGTTCAATTCTGCCAAGACTCACCGCAACTCTTTCTGACACGATTTTATTCAAGTCCGTGAAATGGCTTGCTGATATTTTGAAATCAAATCACACGAATCGTGTCCAAAATAGCAAGTGTTTTTTTGTTAGCTTTGACCCCCATTATATATCTGCTCGCTATTTCGAGAGGTTATCAGAGATTATTGTTAGCGTGAAAGCCATCAATAGCCTATGATAACCTCTTGGAACAGCAAGTAGATAGATCAGCGCTGTCATCACGTCTGCTAAAAGGCCAGTAGAGATGCCTCGATTCCTTTTAGGATAAGATCTCGCTCAGGAGTGCTCTCGGTTCTGTGCCCAGGGCTGAAACCCTTTCATATCCAGGATCTTACGCCTTCTCTATCGGAAAAGATCTGGATGCTATATTTGGTGGGGTCTCAGCCGTAATGGGCGCCCTTCGCAGCAGAGGTGCCCACATAATGAGAATCTCATCGCCTGCTCTAGGTCGCAGCTCGCGATCGTGTCGCCGTCTTAGTGTAGCGAATCCCACCAACTTGACCTGCCGCCCCTGGCAGCAGCAGACAGCCACCACGACGGCGCACCAGGCCGCCGCAGGAGCGGAGATGCTCGCCCAGGACCAGCTCCACGACCTGGATGCGGACTTCCTCAACATCGACGCATTCTTCGCCAACAACGATGACGAGCACGAAGGTGAGGCCTTTGGTATCTAGTAGAGTCCCACTAGAGAGCTTGAGGCTGACTGTGGCTTTGGCTGTAGAGCTCTGGACGACGCCGCACTTGGGCAGCGCGCACAATGGCGATGAGGACGAGGACTGGTTCGGGACAGACCTGGGCCCGCTCGTCCAAGGTGACGATTCCCCAGAGGAGGTGGCTGCGCCCCTGAGCAAGCTGCCTGGGAGGAGCAGGAGTCCGGCAAAAGCACTAAAGCCAAGCGCTCTATCAGAAGTTCTAGCTGGTGTCAAGAGCGAGACGAAGACCTTAATCAAGACTCAGGATGGCGAAGAGGACGATGGCCATCATTGCTGCGGCTACACCAACATGAGTGACGCGGCAGCGCAGCACAACATTGTGGACCTCTTGGATGGTGACGATACCTCGTGGCTCGACTTTGACCGGTCACCGCTTATCAGCCCCACTATGCCGCTGCAGACGCTGTTGTCTCGAGACATGAAGCTGCTGAGTGGGGTCGTAACGAGTCCCGTTGTGAAGACTGAGGAACAGTTCCTGCTGCCCGATGAGACCGACTATAGCCTGTCCGAGTTCACGGACGACGAGGTGTCAGCGTTGGTCGGCTCGCCGTCTGCAAGCTCGTCCACGCCATCATACCTGAGGGACGCCATGCCACAGACCAACTTGATCCCGCCAACACCTCAGTCGGTTAACGGTGAGCCAGCAGCCACCCAAGGTGGACACCAGGTGTCCTCTTCGACTGGAAGCTCGATCAGCGTGAGCGAGAAGGACATACCCGACATGGTCAACCTCTTCAGCTCCATGTACTCACCCAGCGAGGCAGCGCAGCGCCGCAACAGCAACAGCACGAGCCAGTCTCACCAGTCGCAGCCAGCATCAACACCCACGCACCCAAACTCGTTGAGCATCTTGGTCCCCGCGCCTCAGATGTACGCAACCATGTTCCCATTCAGCACGACCGCCGCGAGCGCTGCGAACTTCGCAGCCACAGCTGCTTCCACCGCCTCGGTGTCGAGCTCCAATGGTGCCAGTGGAGCTAGTAGTGTGAATCAGTTTGACTACTTCACGCCACCGGGGTTCACGAATAACCGGTACCTGGTGGACGGCAGCCAGCTCAACTCATCGCTCTTCCTGAGTGGTGAGTCGCTCTCGCCATCCACGAAAAGCGGAGGCCCAAGCATGTACAGCAACGCTGCAAACGCTGCAACAGCCCAGTCGCGTGCATTTGCTCACGTCCACGCCCAAGCTCATGCCGCGGCCGCCGCTGCAGTCGCGATGGCCAACTCGGCGGCGGCGATCAACACGATGCGCAAGCTCAACACCACGTATGGTGTGCCCATTGCACCGCTGCAGCGGTCTTTGCACCCCGAGCTCAAGCCCAAGCTACCGACAAGTTCGACTACGTTGGGTACGAGTACTAGTCTTGGTGCAAAGGCGCTCCTCGCCGCAGCAACAACGACCAGTAGCTCCGCCTCGGCAGCGAGCAACAACAAGGTGGCCAAGATATCGATCACGCCCGACATCTCGGACTTCAAGCTCGTGCAGATCTACCACAACTTTTGCGACCCGGCGAGCAAGGTGATCACACTCACGCGGTTCCAGCAGCTGCTGCACCACCATCAGGTTAAAGACGATCCCAACGCGCCCAGCTCGAGCAAGAGCAGCAGCAAACCAGTCAATGGAAACACCAGCAGCAGTGTCAGCAAGGTCGTGCTGGTCTCCCAGGAAACCCATAGCCTCTTTAAGGTGCTGGACCCCAAGACGACGGGGTACATTGACCTCGAGCGATTCATGAGCTCGTTCCAGATCTGCAACCGGTGTACCGAGGCTAAGCGTCGCGCGCACTCGGCACAGTGTGCGAGTCAGGGCCAATCATTTGTCTCGACCGCGCTCGAGCGGCAGCTCATGGAGGACGTGGCACCCGTGATCGTGCGCGTCGTGCCGACATCCTACGAAGGTGGCAAGGTCAAGAGCTGCGAGCACTACCAGTGGACCTGGTGCGAGGGCTTTGAGAAGACGGGCAACGAGAAGTGCCGCGGCACGAACCGGCACGATAAGTGCCCCAAGTACCTCGCCAACTGCACGCTCTGGAAGCACAAGCTCCCGCCCAAGAACCGCAAGGCCAAGGTGCTCGAGAACCAGGAGTCGCCCTCCAAGAAATTCAAGCACTTCGCCTGAGCCTCCAGGCAGCAGATCATTAGCATCTACACCCATATACCATCACCTCTAGAGCCAAATATTTATCAACCGCCTCGTGAATTTGTCTGATTGCCTCTTATCTCGTCCAGCGTGGCTTGGTTGCTTGTGGTCCACCCATTTCGCACTTCAACTTGCATAAAAGGACAGAAAAGTGTATCAATGCTCCTAAAATTAGATACGCAAGAGTGATTGTGTTCTATAATTCGATACGTAGAGTGATTGTCTCATTACCGTAGCTGCTCAGCAAAGCTAACGCCTGTTGGTAGGGGCACCGGACGTTGGGACCCGACGCCTCTCGCCCGTCCCATTCCTATCAACTGCCCCCAGAACGCCTACAAGACAAGCATGGGCGCGACGTGCAGCGCGTGCTGCTGCAATGATCGGCGCGATAGCGACGTGGTGCTCGCGGACGACGACGGGCTGCAGCAGAAACTGCTCGAGTACGACCACGAGGGTGGCGAAAACGGCACGATGCTCACCGATGACTCGCGCGGGAACCCGTTCTCGCACTCGGACTCGCGGCTCAAGGCGTCGTGGCCACGGCCAGCGACGACCCCCACCTCTGTCTACGACGACTACGAGATCCATCATGACGATGATGACGAGGACGATGGCGACACAGACCAGAGCGGATACGGCGACCGGTCCGACACGACCTCGGAGCATGACTCGAGACACAGCAGCAGTAGTGCGGCGCACTCGCCCTCGGTCCAACTGGCGTGGAACCTGCGAGAGGGCGGCGACTCGTTCGTTGCCAGCAGTGAGCTTCTGAACGATGGAGATGTTGGCGATCGAGAGAGCAGTGCGATGGGGTCGGCAATGCGCTCGGACCGCACGCTCAGCACCGCGCAGTCGGTGCGCTCGGCCGCGAGCGACTCGTACGCCTCGAACCGCGAGCTGCCGACATACGAGTCGTTGCTGTTTGCCGACGATGCCGCAGCCAAGAGTCATGATGCCGACGAGAAGGACGACGATGACGACGACCAAGGCGACGGCGACTCGAACTCGACGTTCTCAGACCGGCAGCTATCGTCGTCCTCCTTTGCGGAGAGCAGCAGCGCGATCGATATGCAGTGCGCCACCGCAAACAAGGCTCATGAGCCCTACTAGCATACCATAGTACCAAAGGCACGTGATAAAGAATCTGGTTCGCGCTGAGCTAGACAAGTTATCTTTAAAGTCGCACTCAAGCTCATGTTGTCATCACCTCACTCGTATATTTCTTAGAGATCCCAGACAGCCTCTGCTGAGACAACGTGGTGTTGTTGCGGTTGTTGGAGACTCGCGCCTGGACTCACGAACGCGGGTGGCGTGTACGCGCTCTGCTGTCGCTGGAGCTCGGGCTGGTTGTGGATGAGGTTGTACGAGCTCCAGCGCTTCCAGCTCTCGTCTTCGACCACGAGCGGCTGCTGAGTCTGCTTCAAAGACTGCTGCTGCTGCTTTGCAAGCTTCATGTCTGCGTCATCATCTTTCTTTTGCAGCGCCGGCTGCTTGGTGAGCGCTTCACTGGTGGTCGTCGGGCAGCAGCTCCGCGCCAGGCAGCTGCACAGTCGCTGGCCCATGCGCCGAGTGGAGAGAGGCTGCCGTCGTGCGTCTCAGGGTAATACGCAGCGTCTCGTCGTGTTGATTCGGCTCGCCTTGTTGTATCTGTTGGGCTTCTCAATTGAGAGTCCGATCAAGAGCCACACGAATCGCCGCATGAAGAGCTCAAAGGACGCGCCAGCCAAGCGCCGCGCAAAACTGCTGCTGGTGGTTGCTGGCTACGTGCATCAGTCATGCATGTGTTATTGCAGAGCGCGTAGGAATTAAACAAGACATTCTGTTGTTGCTGGGCTGTCAAGACAGCCAGCCCACGACTCGCGCGATGACGTGTTGCGTGGGACGCCATGTCGAAGTGATGTCGAAGTGAAGAACGAAGGCATGTCGAAGTGAAGAACGAAGGCATGTCGAAGTGCTGAAGGGCTCTTTCATCTACCTATTTATTTCCACTGGACCCGCTTTATTATCTATAGCCTAATCACGTTACACTTATTAATACTCTATATTATGAATATTAAAATATTTTTACCTCGATAGTGCTGCCAAACAGGTCACTCGCTTTGGAAATGAGAGGTGTTTACCACTCGTGTGGGGCTGTCCATCAACCCAACGCAACTCGTGAGGCGTGGCTGCCCCAGTCACCATTCGTCCTGCACGCCTCATGAAGTTCGACGCGGCGGCGCTCGCCGACCAGGAGCTCGTGGTGCTCGAGTCCACGCTGCGCGTGCAGCTTGCCGTGGCCAAGCACGTGCGTGTCCAGCAGCTCACGATGGCGATCGGCGGCGCGTTGCTCACGGGCGGCGCCTCGGCGATCCTCTCGGGCCCGTCAATCGTATGCTCAACGGTGCTGCGCCGCAAGTGCAGGCGGCGCCACCGCGCGTGCTGCCTCGAGCTCGCCGAGCGCAACGTGGCGCTCGCGCCCATCCAGGAGAAGACGTTCTCCAAGCGCGCGCTCGCGCTCTCGCTCGCCAGCGGGCTCACGTGCTGCGTACTGGGCGTGGCGCTCGACGTGCTTGTGGATGGGGCTGTGCTGCAGGTCGTCGCGTTCTTCTTCTCGTCGCTGGTCGAGGACCGCGTCGTGGAGCACACGACGGGTTTTGTCCACGCGCATGCGGCTGAGCTCGTCGGCCGGGACCACGTGTACGTGCTTGACACGAGCGAGCCCTTCGCACTCTTTGGAGGTAGCAGCAGCACGAGCCCAGCTGGCGACGCGAAGAGCTCAGCAAAGAGGCCCTGGGCTCGCACCCGCAGCTTCGCTGACATGCCGCGCCGAATCTGGAAGAACGCGTCCTGGTCCTTCTCGTCCGCCGAGATGCAGGCCAAGATCCGCGACGCCAAGCAGATATATCGCAGCCGATGCAGTCTCCGCGAGAGCTTCAATGCTCAGGATGCTCAGACTGAGCAGGACAGGGCCGCACGACGTGAGGCTGACAACGGGGCGTTCTTGTTTGCCCAGGACCGCAATTCTGCTGGTGGGGCTGAGAACAAGACCCTCTTTGGCTGCCGCGTGCGCGCCACAACTCTCTTTGGCACGAGCCTTGGCGAGTTTGCTGATACCGAAGGAGAGGAGGAGCTGGACCTCGTGCGCAGCGACGCGTTCTCGCTATTTGGCGACTGCTACGTCGTGCGCGTGCGGCACGCGAGCGCCATTGCGAGTCCTCAATGCCGCGAGGAGCTATTGGGTGGGACAGCGGAGACCACCGAAGCACTGTTCGAGTTGACTAAGTCGCTGCATCGTGAACAAGATGATGATACAGTGGTTCACGTGGCCTCCTGTGGGCCAGACGAGGAGCTCATCGCTGGACTGGATCCTGCAAGTCGACGACAGCATGAGAAGACCCTGTTGTTCACTGGCGACGAGGCGTCGTGCGCTTTCTGGGACGGCATTTGGTGCCAGGACGACGAAGAAGAGAATGACGAGGATGCCGAGTACGGGGTCGAAGTCTGGGCCCTGAACGACGATGAAGAAGACGCTGGCAACGACTACAAGGAGCTCGAGTACGGCGTCGAGGTCTTGCAGTTTGACGAAGAGACCAAGTCGCTGCTGCCTAGTGATCCGCTTGGTTCATTGCCACTCTCGCCCCTCGGCTACCCTGAGCACGCCGCTGCTACCATCACCGCTGCGAAGATGCACGACGACGATCCCAGTCTGCTTGGTTTATCACCACTCTCATCGCTTGGCGATCCTGAGCATGCTGCCACCACCGCTGCAAAAATGCAAGACGGAGATCCCACTGATGCGTACTCGCTGTTCGGGCCACCAAAGCGTCTCGACTCGGTCGTCACGGCCGTATATTCCCGATACAAGCAGCACGAGATGGTCGATCCTCTGGACTCATATCGGTTGTTCGGCTAGTGAACTTACATCATGGGAAGGCGGTCTGATGCTGCGTCGTCCTCGCGCATTGAGGAAGAACATATCTTCGTTGATCCAGGATCTCGCTCGCTGCAAGTCGCTATCTTTGCCAAGAGGATCAGATTTGCCCTGTCACGAGAGGATCTGATCACAACGAGCAGCTATCTTTAAACATCGAACCTGCACTTGGTTCACTGCGACAGCAATGGCTTCACTTTGTGGCCTGCTGCATGAGCTAAGCATATTCAAACAGCCATCGCCATCACAAGCGCTCAGATACAGATTGACCGTCACCAAGCAGCAGGAGCAAGAAGTTAGTCGCCATGGGGTTCACCGCGTCGCCCCGAAAGAGCAAATCGCAGCAGCAGCTTGGTCTTGACGCAAAGGCCGAGTATATGGACTTGGACGGCGTCATGCGGCGCTCAGAGAAGGTGACGAAGCGCATGATCCAGCGCGGGTTGAGCATCCGCAAGGCCCACGGGATCACGGACGATGACCAGCTCCACATGTCGTACGACGACCGCGTCAAGGAGAACGATGCGCGCAAGGCGCAGCTCGCCAAAGAGGAGATGTTGCTGACCAAGAAGCAGACGGCGAACGCCAAGCTCAAGGTCGAGACCAAGGCTGAGCGGCGCCAGTGGATCGACGAAAGCAATGAGCTCATCGCGGCGCGGCTCGAGTTCTGGTACACGACGGAGTTTGTTCCATACAAGGACACGAACGTGGACGTGACTGAGAAGAACACACCCACGTCGCCCTCCAAGCTCGAGCGGTTCATCGACGAGAAGGGCAACCTCCGGCGCAAGTCGGTCACGAAGGCGACTTGGAACTCGGCTGGTGGCATCGATCCTGCTCACAGTGCCACCAGTTTTCCACCGCAGGAGCTCCCGCAAGGGTATGCGCAGGTCGTGACACCTCCGATCTCGCCCGCTTAGCCATCGCCATCGCTAATTGATCTTCTTGCATCATCCACATAACCTGCATAAATAATAAGAATTCAAATATACACACAAAAGTTAGTATCGGATAAGAAATGGTGGTGAGGACGATGGTCTAATATGAACCTCGTCCTGGTCAGCGTCTTCCAGCCTCCTGAGCTTGCTTTGAATCAGGTCCCAACTACTGTAGTGTGGCATCACTCACTCACCGGATCAGCTCGTTACGCCGTCACATCACCTCACATTCTTCAAATTCGTCGTTCGCTGCCAGGTTGCTCGTCACCACAGTCAAGCAATATGGTCGATTTGGTCCGTTCGTACTCCGTGCCCATCGGCTCAACGTTCCAACAAGACGAGCGGATGGATGCCTTCCTCGACCTACATGGAGTGATTCGTCGCTCCAGCTCTATCTCGAAAGGCTCTCTCCAGCGAGGGGGTTCCGTCTCGAAGGCCTTCTTGCAGCGAGGGGGTTCCGACCTCAAGTTTGACTTCTTGGCGATGGCGTCGCCGACCGCGACGCTCGATCACAACGACGAGAGCGAGACCGATGTGCCCGAAGAAGAAGATCAGCATGAGGAGCCAGAGTTCGTAACGGTGTCACCGCAGGAACTGGAGACGCTCAAGCAAGCCCAGCAAGAGAGGAAGCACCGGCGGAGCGAGATGATCAAAGGCATCAAAGAACGCAAGCGCAGTCTGCTCATCTCGCAGAACGCCAGCGTGCAGGATCGTCTCCAACTCTGGCACGACGCCAGCGAACTCGATCCCGCCGTCGAGACCTCGGTCGAACACACGCCGCTTTCACCGTCCAGCAAATCGCAAACTTTCATCGATGCCGATGGCAACATCCGCCGGAAGAGCATCGCTGGATCTGACTCGCCGCACTCGCCCAGCAGCGAGTCGCCAATCGCTTCTCCGCGTCTCAGCTCGCCCATGGCTTCGTATACCCCTCGCGTGCGCAAATCGCTCGTCTGGGAATTTGTACAAAGTATCATCGATGACTAGCGGGTCGTCTTTGTCAGCTCGAGCGCAGCAGTGTGGCGGAGCTTGCATTACTCCTTGCTGAATATAAAGCTTGCTCCGTTACTTGTCAATCGGGCTCGCGCCTGAGCTATCTTTACCGGTGGTCGTCGCCATTCTTGTCCTTTTGCGGCCTCACTAATCAATCGCTCTCTTTGTACACACTGGATGGAGAGATATGCTCGAGTCTGTCGCGAGTCTTTTGTGCAGTTAGCTCGCTCCTCGATCCGAAGCGTTCATGCCCGAAGCAACGGACGTTCGAGATGGCGGCACGACGGCCGCAGAAACCATCTACCATGTCCGCGTCATCCAAGGATGGTCGTTGGGTGAAGACTCGTCCGCGACTGCTGATCAAGAGCGAGCACGCTTCTCGTTCTTTGGACTTGAGCTGGAGCTGATCGGCTTTCAATCCGGTGCTAATGCTGGTAACAGCGCTCTTCCCGTTCCCGTGGCTTGCCCTCTTCACTTCTTTGCACCAGCGTCAGGCAGCAATGAGCTTCCGGGAAGAATACAACTCGCCAGCGTCCATGGTCCGTTCAAGATCCGAGTTGTCGGCAAGCTGGCTTCCACAAATCCAGCAGCTACGGAGACTGATAAACCTGTGCTCCAGAAGTTCATCGCGGTCCAGTCCGACAACCTGCTCCAGGAGGTTAACAGCGTTTGCTTCCTCCAGTCGTGTTCGAGTGGGGTAGACGTGCACAAATGCCTGCTTCGTGTGCTCACACGAGCAAGCCTCGCCAAGCCCTTCGAGCTCACTTTCCAGAGACACAACCATTCTCAGGCTGCTGCCAAGATCGTCCCATTCGCCGCGCGAGCTGATGTGCAGGTCGCACAGGTTGCGCAGTACAGGAAAATGCAAGAACAAGAGGCACAAGTCAGTGAGACTATCAAGCGCAAGAAGCAGTTCATCACCCAGCAAATGGACTACGAGCAGGAGCATTACCTCTTCGACCATATTGGCGCGCAGCTCTTCGTCCTGTACGAGGAGATCATGGTGAACGGCCAGTGGCAGGCGTACGAGTTCGGTCAAGCGCTCTGGTATTACCATGCGGCGAGCAGTCAACTCTACGCCGAACACCCAATGCGCAACAGCGAGAAGACCCGGCAGCTGATCGGCACCACACAGCTCAGGACGCGCTTCGCGGTGCAGAAAATGCAACGAGCAACTCGCATGTTCCTGAGACGGAAGCGAATCACTGACGCCGTTGTTGATCGCCATTTAGTCGACAAAGTCTGGGTCGACGTTTGGCAGCACGCATGGGCGAAGATCTGGACGGACGAGTTGCTCCCACTGTACGCACCAAAATCTCAGAACAGCGTGGAGCAGGAGGTCGAGCAGCTCTGGAACAACTGGACGACCCGGAAATTACAGCCTGTGAAAACGGATACTGGTGAGGTCCCAGTGACGACAGGTGTCTTCAGTGCACCGCAGCTCGCAGACGTCGTGAAGAATGGGGTTTCGTCGTCGACTCCGCCGATGTTGAGGCCCGCCACACCATCGGCTATCATCGTTGAAGATAAGCAGCTAATTGACCACAACATTGGCAATGGCGCGGTTCCAGTGACGGGATTGGTCTCCAGTGGGCCACAGCCCGCAGAAGTCGTAAAGAATGACCCCCCAGCGCAGAAACCGGTGACTCCACCGATTGTCGTCACTGAAGACAAGCAGCGAATCGAACTCAGCACGGGCATCTCTCCGCTTGAACCAGTTCCAGATCCCATCAAGCTTCCGATCCCAGTCGCGACGTCAGCAGTCGAAGCTGAGCAGCCAACCAGCTCGGTCGACGAGGATCTCTCTTCGGAAGACAAAGCAGTCGAATTGCGAGATGACGAATACGACGACGATGCTGACGACGAAGAAGATGATCCCGCTCGCTGGAGAGGATACTTGACACTGCTGAAGACGAATCTCAAGCAGAAGAAGGCTTCGCCACGAAAGAAGCACCGCATTCAGAAGCAGAGCCAGCATGTGCCAAGCGATTCTGCGTCCACGACCAAACTGGAAAAGTCGAATCTGCAACAAGCAGCCTACAACGAAACACAAGACAGGTCCAGCTTTCTCCCACGCGTGGCTCGCAACACAAACAATGCGGATCACAGCTCCCAGCCAACTCACCCCAGTGCTTCGTCCTCAACACGTCTTGGCAACTCAATCGCCCCACCGAAAGCCAAAGAGATGGCCCCGTTCATGTTCAGCAGCCAGCGGCACTCCATGTATGATTGGGATCACGACGAGACAGCTTCGATCTTGAACTCCGTGTTGCCTACACATGCCGATCCACGAAAGGTGAGCTCGGGTTTGTGAACAGTATCCATAGTATCATGCATGATACCCATCGGTGTGTTTCGTCTTGGCTCCGACATGCAGGCAGGCAACGGGAGCGTTCTTCCGGCACCGACGCTGCTGAAGCAAGCCGATGCCTTCGAAGACGTCGACTCGTGGCATCGCAGCGGCAGCTTTCGCGCGTTTCACTCGTTCTTTGCACGAAATCTGGACGACCCTGGGGACAGCAACAGCAGAATGCACGAACACACGGATAATCACGCGGCTGCGCACTGGGAGAAGTCGCCAGTGGTCATCAATCAATACAGACACGAGCAGTCGCATCCTCCGCCAGACAGTCAAGTAGCCGCACCGAGCCGCCAGTCTTTTGCAGCTGTTGGCGTGTCACCAAGCGCCTCTCAGTCAAAGGCCTTCACCTCAACTGAGATGGAGATTCTGCTTCGACAAGATTGCTCGAAGGCACCGACCCCGAGTTCGATGAGCCCGACAAAGTTGCCTTACATTGTGCGGAGAAAGAAAAATGGTCAGCGTTGATAGGACAAACCAAACAAGCAGATAGGTTGTGCTTGTGCAGCTCAAAGGCGGAGCTTGGATTGCGATCGGCGTTAAATCTCCAGCTCGGTATCACTCTATACGGAGAGTCTCCATGAAGACGCGCGTTGAAACAGCACAGGCACCACTTGACCCATGAGCTGGCTGGTGTTCAGGTCGCACTTGAGGATGCGTTGCACCTAGTTGCTCTCCTTCAGCTTGCGCACGTACTCACCAAGGCGGTGCTGCGCCTTGTTCGCGATCTAGAAGACGATATAAAAAAAAGCACCATTTAGTCACCACACGATGTATCACATACCCACTTGACACTGTGCCTGGCAGATAAACAGAGATTGACTGGACTCACCTCGATGTTCGGGTTGATCGAGTTGAGCGTGCGGACGTCCTGCAGAGCGAGGCGGTAACGCTCCAGGCCTTCGTACGCAAGCGCGCGACGCAGCAGCGCCTTCTGGTTCTCCGGGTCGAACTCGAGCACGTGCGTGCAGTCGCGGATCACCGCCGAGAAGTTGCTCAGCTGCTGGTTGCACGCCGCGCGGTTGTTAAAGCACGACAGCGCCACGGCCGAGTTGTGTTCCTCGGTCGAGTCGAGCGCCTGCGTGTAGAACTCGATGGCCTGCTCGAACGCGGCAGCCTTGAACGCGTCGTTGCCCTTCTCCTTGAGCAGCTCGAGCGGGTTGAGGCCTGTGCGGCGGGCTTCCTCGACGCGAGCCTGGAGTGGCTCGATCTCGGTTATCAGACGGTTCAGGTCGCGGTTGTTGAAGTCCTTACGCTGGCCCGTGCGAAGCGTAGCGAGCGCCTCTTCGTACTTCTTCAGTCCCTTGAGCGCGACGCCGTGGCGGTGGTAAGCTGGCATTAAATAAATAGAACAGGCATCCTTGTCAGCATCACAGTGACACTGTGATGGCAACAGCATGCATACAAGTGTAACGCTCACCCTTGACGAAATCTGGGTTGACCTCGATGCACTTGGCCGCATCGTCCGCCGCCTCCTGGAACTTGTGCGCACCAGCGTACGCGGCACTGGCAATGGTGAATAACCCACACACATACACATACGCATAGAAATGATCCAGCTTAGTTACCAGAACAATATCACGAGGCCTGCACACACACGCACCTTCTGTTGGAGTAGTAGACATGGTTGGCGCCGTCGAGCGCGATGGCCTCCGAGTATTTCTCCACGGCGAGCTCCCACTTGCTGTGCTTGAAGGCCTCGTTACCCTCGCTGTTGGTCGCCACATCAGGCGCAGATTACATAGGAAAAAACCAGTAGTTAGCCGCAGACGAGGGAGACAGCGCGGCAAGCATGTGCAGAGGGAGAGAGGCGCCTGTCACGCACTTCTTCTTGGCTTCAGCGGCGGCGTTGACCATCGTTCTCTCTCGTGTGACAGCTTGTGGGGTCCGAAATGCGGATTCGATTGGCAGCTAAAACGAAAAATGTCCTGAAATAAGCTCCAAATCATTGGACATACGTTTAGGTTTAGGATACAGCTAGGAGAGGGTCTCGGTTTAGGACAAATTGTGCAGGTTTTGTGTGACTTTTATCCTGATGAGCAACTTTACTGTGACGTTGGTTTGACGAAAGGGATAAGGACCCAAATAAGGAAGGGCGCCGTAATATACCAGTTAGCTGCGACATGCTGAATCGTTCCATTCGATTTTTAGCAGGACCTACAGTGGTGGCAGGAAGTATAAGACCACCTCGTTTTTTACGATGGTGACTCGAGCAAACAACTTTTTACGAATGTAATTACTGTTTCAATACGCCTTACAAAGACCAATCGTTTGGCGGTATCCATTCTCCGATCCGAGCATTTCCCATGTCACAATAGAAAATTACGCCTCAAGCCCCTGGAAGAAGATATAAGACCACTCAGCTCCAAGCGGCCGATACTACC
>JAASFV010000832.1:0-14487 GCA_023334015.1 Globisporangium paddicum
GTGGCGGTTGGAGAAGCAACCGATAGCGACCACCTGCAGCACGTGCAGCTTCAGTAGCACAATGGCACGGTCTTCATCCATCTCCTCCTGGCCAACGCGTGGCCATCCAACGGCGACAAGTGACAGCGCTGCACACACACAGCTGGGACAGAGTAGAACTTTGCGCTCTGCTTAAATGTGCACAGAAGGAATTCTCCATCCATTCCTGACGAGCAACGCGTGGCTTCATTTCCATGACAGTCCGCCAGCTCGCCCGCAAGATTAGCCAGCGTGTTGGCGAGGGTCTCGACATCTTTATCGCAGAATATATCTTCGTCCAACTGAATAACGTGAGCTGTGCCGCTAACGCTCGCCGTGAGCTTCACTGACTGTGGATAGAAGATCCCAAAAACTAACCATTGCCAGCACCGCTTTCGCTCAGCGCTGTCGCGGCTTGAGAGAAAGTTCCGCAGGTCGATCGACTCCAGCGAAGCATGAAGCAGAGCACGGCGAGATCACGGTCGGACGAGGTGCATGAATTCGGGTTCAGTTGCTTGAGATGATGCGATGCACTCGGAAGCCTCGCCAGTCTCGTGATGAACGCGACAGCAATGACGTCGCTCAGCCTGTTGCGCGCTGTTGCTTGAGCGGAGCCTGGCAATGTTAGCAAACAGCGCAGTCGCAGATCGTCGATGTGGTACTCCTCGCCGTCCTTGCTCACAATACCCAGGAGCACCTTCATAAGGTCAGTGGTCATCCCGGTCTCGAAGTTGTCCAAGAATATGAGTATCAGCGCGCGCACCGTAAACTGGCGCGTCAGACTCGCGAACCCTTGGTCCAGCATTTGCTCAACGAGACGCAAGCTCTTGGTCGACAGCGGCACACCCAACACACCACCAAGCTACAGCTCAACGCCAATCTTGACCGACACATCGCCACTCCCTTCCACCAGATCGAAATCTGGCAGCATCGTGAAGAAGCCGGCAAAGCCCAGATCTGCTGCGTTAGTTTCCCGTGGAGGTGACTGAAGTTCTGCCACAGGATCGGAAAGCTTTCGTTCTCGGTCAGCCAGAGCCGGTCGTTGACGTCATTGTCGTCGGAGTCAAAGATGCGCTCCCACAGCATCCTCTAGAGCGACGGCAGTTGGTTCAACTTGACAGAGTGCGCGAAAATCGTCGAGAGCGCCTTCAGTGGAGCGAGTAGCTCCTCACAGCTTACATCACTGTCGTGTGGAAACTCGACCGTACCAACTGGGCGAGAAGACACAATTGGACCTTCGACATCGTACGACGGGTTAAACGTAAACTGGTTCTGCAGCGCGTTCACAATGAACGAGTCGCAGATGCGCTCGGTCTTGTGTTCAAGCTGCTCGTAGCGCTCATTGGTGTGCATCGTCGCCATCTCGTATCTTCGCTGGTTCTTCTGATCGATCCTTCTCCTTGTCGACTCAAGAAATTGTGAGTTGCACCCAGCAATGCTTTCACGTTGGCTTGAGCTTTACCTTTAGTCCCAAAATTTTGTTTGGCAGTCTTCAACTGTTAGGTCCACATACGTCAGCTCGTTGTGCGACTCATTCATTGGCTCGAACTGCTTGATGCGGAGTGCTCGCGTGACTCTACCGTGATGAGCTCGACTGCCGTGACACACGATTGTTGGTCAGTGGTCAGCCAGAGTGCAGAGTCGACGGACGAGACGTGAGTTACTGATGGAGTAAGCTACTTCGAAGCGGTCAATTTCGACTTAAGAGCCAACTTTTAGCCACGCAACCAGCGAACAAAAAGCTCATGTGCGTGTTTCGTTTTTTCGGAGTCATAACTTCACTCGTTCTCTCCAGATGCCGCTGTATCACGGTCTTGTGGATGCGTCCAGCTGGCTTCTCCCGTGATGCGGTTATAGAAGTAGACGTTGCCTTCCACGTCCGCGACTTCTTCCCACAGATCTTGTTCGCCATCCTCAAGTATTTGAATTTGGCTCTGGGACTCGCGCTCTTCACTATTATGATCAACTCGGTGTTTATCAGCCGTTTCGTGCATCCTCGGGTCCTCAGATACTGGCGACGTCCATAACTGGAGCTCATCATTCATGTCTACTTGTGCACTACCGATTGCTTCGGAGCTCGTCTCAGACGCAGCTGCCTCTTGTAGAGGCGCATCCTCCAATAGCTCGAGCAGCACGTCGCTCGCCTGCATCTCGGGCGGTGCTTCGTCGCCCTTGACGACCTCACCCGTCATCCGATTGAAGTAGCAGATCGCGCCGTCCACACTGTCGTAGGCCTCGCTCCAGAATGTCGATGCAAGTGTCCACTTCATGGGGTTTTCGCCCTGCCGTTTCGCGTCCACATTCCAGAAGTGCCACTTGGTCTTCTCATGGATTAGGAGCTCGCCTCTAGTCGCGTAGCTAATCCCTGGACAGAAGCGGCAGAGGCATGCGAGGCGAGGTAACATGGGCACGTCGTCCGGCTCGACGGGCAACTGCACACTCTCGACATCGCCTTCTCGCTCCGGATCCACAATCACGCACGTGTCATCCATGAGAGCTAACAGTGTGCGCAGCTTCTTGACGCCAAATACCGTCGGGTCCAGTGATTTGAGCATGACTTGGAGAAACGCTTGGGGAAACTCGTCCAAAGGCACTTTGCCATCGTTGCGGTCGATCACTTTGCGGATTTCCTTTTTCAGAATCCCAAATTCCTGTGCCAGCTGCGCGTTGGTCAGGATCGACTCGAGCACTTGCTCTTTCTTGAGCCGCAGAGACTGTTTGGCCGCGGCATTCTCGTCATGAGTCTCTTCAAAGACCTGGCGGTGGTTTATCTGGGCTCGTTGGTATTCTTCTTGCTTCTGTTTGTTGCTGGCATTGTTTGCTTGCACCTTGTCGTTATCTTCTGCGTCATCACCGCCAGCCAACAAACCACCGTCTCTACTTGTCCCAGATACACCGGCCGATGGCGGACGGAATGTCTGCGGCCGCTTCACGTGCTGTTTTTCGATTGGCACGTTCTCGTCGCGGTCAAGTTCTGCGATGCCCGTGATCACAGCCTGCAACTCGTTTGCGTGCGTCCTCAGCTCCTGAATGTGGCCAAGTTTCTCATTCAGCTGCTGTCGTATGTTGTCCACTTTCAACTGTTGATCAGCTAGCACCGTCTTCTCTTGCTCGAGCGCGTCACGTAGCCTCTCGAGAACTACTAACTGCGCCAGCACGCGCTTGACCACTGGGAAGATCTCGGTTGCCTTCTTGGCATAAAAGAACGCTGCGCGCACCCAAACGCACACGGCCGTAGCTGCGGGCGAGATTTGACTCAAGCGGAAGTTGTTGGGTCGCAGTCGCGGGTGGTGTATCACGTGTGTGAGGCTGTGCAACATGGCGTTCCGTGCGCCCTCGCCAAACGAGTACACGTCGAAGAGGGGCAGCACGTACAGCGCCTTGACAGCGTATTGGTGGATGAGCCCCTCCCGGTCGCCCAGAAACACATTCTCCTGGCTGCTCGAGAGTAGTTGCATCAGCTCCTCTCGCGTGGGCCGCGGCAGCTGCTTCTCATCCAAGTAGAAGTTGGTTGTAAAGTTGAGTAGAGTCGCAAAGGCCTCTAAAAGCGACAAGTACACCACGTCCAGCTTCGCCGTGCGCAGTTTGTACCAGTCCATGACATCGATGTCATGCAGCATCTCTACGGCGCGCTTATAGTTGGCTTCGAGCGCGTGCGCGTCGCTCTTTTTCCAGAACAGCTCAAGCTTGACCTGCATCTCGAGTTCCCTGGTCGTCATCGCGTCCACTTCATCCTGCCGCTCGTTCACATTCTTGATCTGAAAGCGGAACTCACGCTCCACCTCGTCCACTTGGTTCCTGAACGCTTCAAAAGCAACACTCTCCTGGTCCAGCTGTTTTGCTACAACAGCGTGTTCAGCCACCGTCTTGTCCAAAATATCGGCGCCCACCATGATATTCTGCGTCTTAGCCAGCATCTTGACGATCGTCCGCACGAACACGTCCTCACCATCCACTCCTTCCGGTAGAGTTGGCAGCATGCGCGCGACCATAACGGCGAATGGGGTCTTGAACTTGGGCAGCAGCAGGTCCATCTCGAGTTCGCCTGTAAGGTTTTGCAGTACTGCAAAGTACGCGATGAACGTCGACGTGGCCACTTGGCTACTCGGACGACTGAGCCATGCCGTGCGCTCGCCTCGGACCCACTTGCCGATACGCACGAGCGGTTCGCCAGTGCTTCTCGGTCCGTCTCCATTGTCACCAGTAGGAGTCGCCTTGGTGATGAACTTGCCCTCACCATGCGGCAGGTCATCCTCGAACGGGCCTTCGTAGCGGTCGCCATTAGGAAACGTGAGCATGCCCAGACCATGGCGGCGCGTGTTTTTGAACTCCCCACTGTAGTGGCGTTTGTCGGCAAACTCCATGACGCCAACACCATTCAATAGCCCTTCGTTGAAACACCCGAGAATCCGATCGCCAGACTCCAAAGTGCGCACGCCCTCGCCGTGCCACTTGCCGAACCTAAAGATACCTGCGTATCGCGATGCGTCGTCGTACACGATCTCGCCCTCGCCATGGTACACGTCCAGCTCCCAGTAACCCTCGTAGATCTCGCCCACGTCGAAGCGCTCGATGCCGTAGCCATGGCGTTTGCCCTCGCACCATTCGCCCGTGTACTCGCCTCTCGAGAACACAAAGTCCATGTGCAGGGTACCAAAGCCGTGATACTTGCCCATGCGCACAGCGCCCACGTACTTTGTGTTCTGAATCTTGTTGGTCACGTAAAAGCTCTCGCCCGTGGCCGTGAACGGCGAGAAGAAGTTATCTACGTCGTCACCCTCCCAGACTGTGCCGTCGCGGAAGTACGTGAACTTGCCCCAGTGCAAAGTGACTGACTTCGTCTTCGTGGGCTCCATATCCACAGGCTTGCTATAGCTCATGTCCTCCACCCAGGGCCCTTCGTACGTTGACCCATCGTTATACTCGATGCGCACATGATCGCGGATGAAGCCGTCCCGAAAGTTGCACTCGAGTCGAACGTACGTGTGCGGCAGCTCGTGCAGTTTCTTACGCTTGGCTACCTTCTTTGATTTCCGCATGGCAGCTCCACTGTTAATAGAGTCCACTGCTGCTTCTGTGCCATCATGATCATTTCCATCTGCACTCACTGGAATCAGCACCTTCGCCTCTGAAGATGGCTCGCCTGTGGCTTGGCCAGCAACAGTCTCCTCTTTGAGGGCGTTGACAAACTTTGCATCCATCGGGTTTCCTGGTGGTGAGCTACCCGGCTGCTTGACGTTCTCATCTCGGAGGTACTCTGCATCTTCTGACTTGCCCTTGATGAATTTTTCGTGCAGCACCAGGTCGTGGTTGACAATACCCAGTGACTTGACGGTGGTTATAAGCTCAAACGAGATCCCATCGTTGGCATCTGCATTCCCATTCCCACTCTTGGCTGCCATCACCTTTGCAGCTGCTTGTCCGCGCGTCTGGTTCGTCGAGTCGAGTAGTTCCTGGGCGGCGCGCTCCTGCCGCGTGATGATGCGAACCTGCTGCTCGCGGAGCTTCTTGAGCTCGAACGTTTCATCGCCTTCATCGCGCTTCTGCTTGTAACTCTGTATTTCAGCCAAATGCATGAGCTGCAGCCTGCGAAGCTCATCCTTGAGTGTCTGGAGTTGCTTGCGTCGGGCCTCAATCATCGCGTCCCAGGCTTCTAGGCATTCAACTTCGTGGTGCGCGCGCGCCATGAGCTTACGTAGATCTTCTTGGAAATGGTCCAAGATCACGCGGTGCGTGCGCAGGATTTCGTTGCTTTTGGCATGAGTCTCCTTGACTAGCGTACCGAGACGCATAGCCTTGATTACTTGATGCGTGAACGGCACAAACGCCTTCTCGATTGTCGTGAGGCGGCTGATTTCCGTCGTCATGTCGTGGATCCGCTGCGTGGAAGTGGTCATAAGCGTTGCAATCTTCTCTTGAACCTGATCCAGCGACTTCATCGCCTTCTTCTTCTCGCGCTTCAGCGATTGTTTTTGCCACTCCTCCTCACTCGTCTTCATTCGCTTGACCTTCAGAGCGATGTAGTCCAGTAGCTCCCTCTCTTCGTGTTTGAGCTGGTCCATCAGTGTGTTGGTCTCCAGAATGTACGCCTCCAAATCGGCTTGAAGCTCTTGAATGGTGCTGAGCACAGCGTTGCGGCGAGCGACGTTCAGCTCAGGCGAGGCAAAGTCCAGTCCAAAGAGCTCTCTCGGTGGGATGTAGCGGCTCTCTTTCTCTCGGCGCCTCGCTGTCGCATCTCGAATTAAATACTTTTCGTGGAGCTCCTTGGCTTTCTCGAACCACGTTGCTCGCGCTTCTTGATACTTGGTTTCTAGATACACCTCCTCTCCACTAGATCCATCTTCGTGCAGCGAACTTTGCCCTGGTAATAAATGCCGCCGTGGTTTGCGGAAACAGTATTGCCGCGAAATGTTGAAGATCTCCATGAAGATCTCGCTCTGTAGCTCTTCGGGCGACGGCTTTGGAATCGAACAGCGCCAGATGTGATACCGCAGCGCTCGTTCCGATGCACACACTTGACGACAGGACCGGAACGGGCAAATCAATGGAATTGCGTGCTCTTGGGCGACGTGCTCGTGCACTTCTACTTCGCTCGGCTGGTTTTCGTGGCAGATCGTGCAGGTGAGTCTCCTGCGATATTCCAAGGAAGCTAAATCCGCCATCTCCATCTCTCGCTTCTCTCTCTTTTCTATCATCGTTGTGTCTTCAGGCGGTCGATCCAAGGGAACTGCTGTGAGGTAGCTCACATCTGTGATCATTTCTTCTGGGAGTGCAGTGTAAACGCTCGCGAGTCCGACGCCTTTCTTGTTCTCCGCCGCGATTCGGATTCGAAGTGTTTGTGCATACCCTGGGGGAATTGGCCAGAGTGTAGTCTTTGAAGGCACGATTGTGGCACTCGGCAATCCACCGCTGTCAACACTTTCCTGCGGCGCGCCGGCAATCTCTTTCTTTCCTGTCACAGTTTCGTCGCCTTCGTCCTTCCACTCGATGATGAACTGTGTGATCACTGCGCCATTGTCTAGCGGTGGCTCCCACGCAATATCAACAGCATTGCCTGCTCGCCACTTGCGGAATGGAATCTCTAGTGCTTCAGCTTTCGCAGCCGCTGCGGCAGTGATCTCTGCGACGGTTTTCGGTTGAGGCGGTGCAACTTTCTGGAATTGCTTCTCGTCCAGCATTGACGATTCGATGAGCTTGATCTTCTCGTTTCTTTGGTCCTCGACGTAAAAAATTTCAGCCGTGAACGTCTCGTAGGCATCAATCTTTATGACTTGGCACTGGTACCAGACTTCATCGTCGTACTCCACATCAATGAAACAGCCTTCTGTGAGAAACTCGAGCGCTGTCTTTGACGATTTGATGATCTCAATTTCGACGACGACTTCTGGCACCTGCTGTTGCAGCTCGTTCAAGTCCTGGCCTTGTGCCTCCAGCTCAGCTTTTTCTTTCGCAACCACTTCATTCATGCGCAGTTCTTCTTGGAAGATTTTCGATTCTTCCTTGTCACGTAGACTAATCTCCTCTATGTACCGCTTGAAAAATACTTTCGTCTTCTCTTCCAGAAGACTGAGTTCAGCATGGCGCTTGGCGTATCCACGAGCACCTTCAGCGGATCGTAGCGTGTTCAAAGTGCCTTGACGAGCAAGGATCTGCGACTCAAGTCGCTCTTCACGCTCTTTCTGCTTCATAGCCTTCACGACCTGCAAGCTCTTGAATTGAGCTTCGGTCGAGTTGCGAGCAAGCCAATTCCGCTTCTTGCCGACGTGGCCTGTCAAGAAATGCGCGACTCCCCAGCCGTGAGGAACGACCTTGGTTGCAAACTTTTTTTTCTTGGATGAGTTGTTCAACGACGGAAACTCCACTGGCACTTTGCGCTTCTGGAAGACGCCATGCACCAGCGACCAGCCCTCAGAGGTGCAGAACGAGCAGTTCTGAAGCTGAGGGAAGAAATGCTCCTTCGCGTCGGTATGAAGCTCTTCAAAGGTTTTGACAAACTCGGACCCGCCAATGAAAATCGCGAGGTCAGCCATGCCCTGCTTCTCAAGTCGTTGCGCAATTGGGACACACGTCGATCGTTTGAGCCACTGGATCGGATAATGAAGCAGCAGATCAACCACTCGGGTGTACGGTACAGGCATCATGTGCCCCTGGAAAAGCCCATTGCCCTTGAACTCTTCCGGAACCAGTCGCAGGTACGCGTGACGGATTTCTGAGCGACGCCCCAGCCATCGTTGGAACCGGTCCAGCACAACCTGGATTTTAATAGGCTCATCAGGGAGGTTTGGAGGGAGATTCAGTGCTCGAACAAAGCGAAGTTGCAGTAGCATGTTCGCAATCCGAGTGTTCGCACAGCCAAAGGTTTTGAGCATTCGTAAGAGCGCTTGTTGACGCCTAGCTGCGTTCACACCTTGCGCTTCCAATTCTTGCTGGTACTTCATTCGGGACAGATACACACGGGCAGCGCACTGGATCACGCGAGCGGCACAGAAGCGTTTCGATTCCTCACTAATCGTTTCTGCATACGCCTCGAGTTGGTATCTCCATCTGTTGCTGATCTTGCCGTTCACTGTGTTGGAATACGCTGCGGTGAACGCAAGCTCAGGGATTTTGTAAAGCACACTCTTGGCAGGCTCGACTTTCGTCTCTGGTATCATGAGTGGGAAGAACTCCAGCGCGCCGTCCACGTCCATCTTCAACTGTGCGATTTCCTCTTTCACTCCGAGGACGAAAGCAGTCTCACCACATCGCTGATGACCGCGAAGCACGACGCGAACAGCCATGCCTGGCAGGATCGTTTGATCGTGTTTCTCCCTCTCTGCTGCAGTTGCATCCATGATCTGCTCAAAATCGCTCAGAAATTTCTTTGCTGCGTCGGTCTTCTTGAGTAAATTGGCGGCTTTCCCCGCGATGTCTTTGCCAGTAGGAAACGGTGGACTTGCCGAAGCGGTTAGAGCTGCCTTTGCCGCGTTCGCGTTCACTTTTGTCTTGATCACATCGAAAAACTTCTTCATGGTCTGGAAATCTTCTTTCACCTCTTTCATGACGGCCCTGATATCTGTCAAGAAAGTCGCTGGGTCCAGCCCGAAGAATTCGAGAAAGCTTCGTAGCCCTCTCTGAGTTGGCCGAGTCTTCGCCCCAAGGGTCCTGAGAATCGTTCCTTCCACCGCTCTCCGCGCGAGAATCTCCATTCGAGTGATATAACTTCGGCGGAGCGCTGACGTTTTTCTTCGAGACATCCGACCCCGATATACTGCTTGGACACGAAGTGCTCCGCGCTGTTGATGCAAAAAGTCCTGCTGAGAGCGGTACCATTTTCGCCCCAAGTATCCCCGGATATGCCGCTGGATCTCGACTGCAGCTAGGTGACGATTCTTTTCATGTTGAATGCGTTCCAATTGATGTTTCCGAGCCTCCGCTCGAACGATTTCTTGCATCTCGGTTTCGTGCTGCTTCTTCAGAATAAATCGAGCGCGACGCACTTCGATAAACAAGTTTCGCGCCGCCACTCCTCTCCACTGTCGCTGGAGAAGCACAATCATGTCAACCTCGTAGTTGAACTTGCGCATGTTTGCTTCCTCCGCATCTATCGCGTCACATTCTCGCTCTGCACGCAGATACTCTCGCAGTCGCGCTTTCCGATTAGCAGCCCGCATGATGATGCGTCCTAATCTTCCTCTCCATGCTGTTTGAATGAGCATAGCAGCCCAGATGCGGTATAAGTAGTCGTCTTCAACCATTCGCCGTGCACTTGTGCCTCGCCAATAGGCTTGAATCTTGGTGGCTGTGGCATGAAGCTCATTCCGCAACCGAGTAAACGTGATCCAGCTTGTCAGCGCGTACGCCAGGTTGGCATTCTCCATTCGCGCCTTCGCCCGAAATCGAAATGCTTTCATGTACGCGGCGTGGTTTGCCCAAGATGAGAACGTCCTCACGAGAGAAGCATTCGTGAAGTATGCCAAAGCACGTCGCATGCGCTGCTTGGCTTCAATCTGCTCCTGCGCGAACTCATACCACGTTGCAACTGCTTTTCCCGCATTGAGCATCTTGAACCTCGCAGCGACGCGTCCAGAAACATTTCTCAACCTCTGGATGTGGCCATGATGCTGTTTCCATCGTAGCCAGCACTTGACTTGGATGCTGTTGGAGAATCGCAGGAGAGCACGCTTCTTCGATTTCTGACCGTGGACAAACTCCATCCAGCTACTCCAAACGCTCGTTTTCTCGCGATGAATAATCTTCAGCAGCAGTTTGCGAGTTTTATCGCGACTCTGTTTGCTGCGCGCAGCGTTTTGATACCATTGCCGGAACGCCCACGCAGATAGACTCTGTAGACAAAGATGATAATCGAGCAGACAGGTTGTCAGTTAACTATCAGCCTTGCACACATCAACAGTACCATAAGCACCCACCCCACAGACGATCGATAGAGTGGCCTTGAGCAAGAAGCGCTTCTGGTCGACGACAAATTCTTTCCACAAGCGCCAAATCAATCGCTTTGCGACCGCATTCGCCCGTTTCTATCAACACCACAAAGGCACGTAAATAGGTGATCGATAAACTTGCAGATTGCTTGCATCTCAAAAGAGTGCACTCACCGATTTCTCCAGCTGAGTCGATGAGTTGTGGGTCTCAAGTTCGATAGCATTGAGAAACACGTGCGTGAGTCGCAATCGTCGATATTGCTCGTTATTCTTGTACACACGCCATGCGTCCAACACCCGTGGGAGAGATTGGCACTTCCAAAAGCCGATAGCTTTCTTTGCTTTGACGAGCTTCTTCTTCACATACTGCTTCCACGAACCAAAAACGCGTCCCAAAGTCTTCTCGCCCCAGAAATTCATCGCTTTTGCCGCAAACACAGCAGCCTTCTCGCGCTCTCGCTCCAGCTTGAGTTCCATGTGATCCTGTTTCCACAAAAGGAACATCTTCATCAGAACGCGATTCGTCCAGTAGCCCATTGCTCGTCGAACGCGGCGTCCGTGAAGCTTTTTTCGCCAGAGGTACTGTAAGTAGACCACTGTTTTCGTCACTCGTTTCTGCACAAAGCTGTATGTCTTCCGGCACTGAGATCCGCGAAATACGCGCTGAATATCCACGGCGCAGCAGAACTCTTCCCAGTCGCGCTCTTCCTCCGCTTTGCGTTTGCGTTGCTGCCGGCATCGAGATGTGAAGCGAACTTGGATTGCGATTGCGGCCTGCTGCCTTCGTGCCTCTTCTGCGATCGCTTTCTCACGCTTTCGTGTCTTTTCAGCTGCAGTCACATCTGCAACACCGATGCCAAGAAATGCCAATTCCAGGTCACGTATCACTTCCAAGCCGTACTCGTTCTTTGACACCGCTCGGAGCAAGTGATCCATGTTAGCAGCATTGATTTTCATGCAGTCAAACAGATTCAGCTGGTACAAACAGGGGCACTTCTGCAGAATGAACGAGACACCGCTTGAAGATATGCCCGACGAGTGCGATACATCCAACTTCTCCAGCTTGCGCAGGCGATTTCCAAGAATGCGGCATCCTTCGTCGTCGAAATCGTTTTTTGGGTACTTCTGGAAATCGAAACATGTGAGGTTTCCGGGAAGACTCTGCAACCCTTGTTTGGTGATTCTCCCACATCCAGTGAGGTAGAGCTCTTCCAAGGACTGCATCACAAGCAGCGGGTATATAGCGAGGTCATCGACGTTGACGCAGCTGCGAAGATCCAGGATCCGAAGTTGCTTGTTACAGCTGGCCAGATGTGCGAGCACTGCGCGCGTCACTCCAGACTGACTACGAACACGAAGCTCCGCAATAGCTCGACATGCTTTGACAAGCTTAATGAGCGCTGTTGACGGTAATGGCGCAATGTTGCTCACATCCAGCTGCACCAGTGACTTGAAGCACGAACTGACAATAGCGAGAACCGACTTCTCTCCTTGACTTGAACCATTTGCGAGCGAAAGTATCTTCATCTTCTTTGCTGAGGCAATCGTTGTTCTTTCTGCTGAATTGGACGATGGCGCCTTGGCGAGGTCACTAGCGAGAAGAAATCGCTCGATTCCTGACTCACTTATACCGGTGCAGCTCGACAAATCGAGCTCCTCGAGATGAATCACACTCGCGAGCGCCGTGATTCCTTTATCACAAAACTTGACGCATCTTGCAGCTTTCAGGCTTGCCAAAAACGGACACGACGCTGCGATCCAGCAGCACACCAGACTGGTAAACGACGGACAATTTGATACATCGATCTTCACGAGCAGATGGTACGCTGTTGCGATTCGATTCCCGTAGTAGCTTGGAACAGTCGACAAGTACTCCATGCAGGCATCAGTGAGGTTTATGCATCCGCTGACATTCAGCTCTTGTAATTTCTTCGGCTGACTGACGAACAGTTCTTTGACGACTACATCTGAAACGAGTCGACAGCCGCGGATCGAAAGAACCTTCAATTTCGCGCCTTGTGCCTTGATGAGCTGCAATAGAGACACCTCCGACACGAACTGGCACCGGTCGATGCGCACGATTTCGAGGGGTTTGGTTTTCTTCGCAAAGAGGAGAATGGCCGCGTCAGTGATGTTCACACAGCCGTTGATGTCGAGATTCGTCAAACTGGGAAAGTTTGCCAAGATACTGCCGAGCAGATCATCGGTGACGATGTCGCTTTCAGACAGACTCAGACTCTCGATGCATGGACAGGCATGACCAATCGAGTTGAAGCCAGCTTTCTGAATGCAATAAAGTGACGAAACGTCAGAAGAAATCTAGCTATTATAGAGATATCGGTTGTGTGTCATATGTACTTACCTGAATGTTTTCAAACGCTGAGAGCACTAATCGCCTAAGCTTTGAGCACCTCTTGAGCAAAATCTGGAAATCTAAAGCGTAAAGAAAGTGTTTAGCATGGCCGTTCACCGTTAACATACCAGTCAGTCGCTTATGACAAAGTGTCGCACCATTTGGTCTCGACAAAGTCGAGAGCCCACTGAGATCCAACTTAACACAGTGACTCGACAGCTTCTCTGAAATTTGCTCGAGAACTGGACTTGTCGGGAAGCAGAAGCATGTCCAGCCGCTGAGATCAACTATCTCCAGTGGGCGAAATGAGTTGTGCTCGTAGAAAACGTGATCTGGGATGGTCACCTCTCGATTCGAGAGCTCATGTTGCTTTCGACCACTGTGCTGGTTAGGTGACTGACTGGACTTCTCTGGCATATGAGTCGGTGATGACAGTCCTGAAGACTTCCTGCATGTACTCATCAGACAACGATGAGGTAGAGGATGAGCATATGCTACATTAATATAAAAAAGACAAGCGCAACGTACTCTTTGCATTCTGCAAGTAGACCAAGCATGGCAGCTTTGTCTTTTGCGATGGTGCGCGTTGGGCTCATCAGCAATGGTAACGTCAACGCTTCACTTGCAAGCTTTTCGCTCACAATCTTGTCCATGTTGCGCCGCACGCTCTTTCGAGGAGAGCTCGATTGCTCCCACGATCGCGGACGCTGCTTCTGTTGATCCTCATCATTTTGAAGTGGCGATGGGCGCTTGTGGTTGCCGCTGCTGTTGCTGGTTCTGCCGTCAAGTGGGAAAATTGGCGGACAACTCGACGACGTCCTGGGAAAGCGTGATTCTCGAAACATCTGCAGCTCGCTATCGGGAATCCTCTTTGCGGCGCCAGCACCAGCAACCGCAGGAGGCTCGTCTGCGCTTCTCGCGATCCACTGTTGGAACTGGTCCAGCTCGTGGCCGACGAGATCAAATGCTAGTCGCTCTCGAAAAGCTGGCTCGCCATCGCGGTTCTCAAGCAACAGTGGACGACTGTGCTTCTTTCGTAATGAGGGTGGCTTGCACGAGTACTCCAGGCTATCGCCTACTCTATCCACGTAGCGGGATCCGTCTTTGTGCGTGGCATCATCACTGTCAGCAAATCGAACTCGCGCGGGCTGCTTCCGTGGCGCATTGAGAGCACTCGCATGCGTGCGCTTGGGCTGTGGCTGCAGCTGCTCACTGTGGGAGATGAAGCTCGCACCGCGCTTCGCCATCGCGACACAACGTTACACACGTAATTCTTCACCAGTTTGCGGCGCTGGCAACACACTGCGCTCTCATGTTCTCGAGACGGCCGCCGCGCTGCATCGTCACCTCATCCGTCGCTCTTGTGTGGAATGCGCCCTTTACCTGCACCCCAAAAGGAAAGCAACCGCATTTGACTATCCGGTATGATTTGCGAAGCGCACAGAGAATGATGGTCGATATAAAATGACTACCATGGAGTAAGTTTCCCTTTCTGAAAAGCCCGCACTTTCATTTGAGCCTAGACGCAGCAACCAATGTTAACGGCCGGGTATATGTGTGTGTGCAGCGCTGTCACTTGTCGCCGTTGGATGGCCACGCGTTGGCCAGGAGGAGATGGATGAAGACCGTGCCATTGTGCTACTGAAGCTGCACGTGCTGCAGGTGGTCGCTATCGGTTGCTTCTCCAACCGCCAC
>JAASFV010000833.1:0-14469 GCA_023334015.1 Globisporangium paddicum
AGTCGAGCCCAGATGGTCATTGGCTCTGTGACAGAGAAGATCGTGAATCAGTACCACCACAACATGGACATGCTCAACCAGCAGATCGAGAACATCCTGATGGACGAGGCGATCGCTATTGGCCGTGGTGGGGCTCTTTAAATAAATACGAGCAGAACTCAACCGTTTGATTAGACTGACTTCGGCCTTTTGTTGACCTTCGAACGCCGACGTCTAGTAGATGATAGACTCTTGTACGGAGTGCAATGTCGTCGACAGACAAACAATTGATTTCGTAGCACGCGAAAAAAATCTGATGATGTGGACTGCTGGGCTTGGAGCAATCCCCTCGCTCGCAGTGTTTACATCCCACACCATGATGCTCTGCAGAGGTCTGAAATGATTATGCCGAGCGTCAGTGCCCAGCGTAATCCGATTGAATATACCAGTCGCTGAAAGGCGCTCCCGCCTAATTGGCGATTTGTTATCGGTTAATATCTCCCGCAGTAGGTTCTCGAGACTGTTTCAAAATGACCGATTTACAGCATGCCCTTACCAGTAAGACGCATAATAACCGGGTCCGAGCTTGTATTCTTTTGTCACCTGCAGAAGATCGCTTCAAATTTTGATCTGCTACTTCAGAAAAAAAGAAGAAGCATGTGCGGCATTTTTACCAGCAGTGGCAGCAGGGAGTATTTGTGCGCCTACGGAAAGTGGTCGAAGAATCGAGTGGAGGGCCCCACCAGAAGTGTTTATTCCGACAAAGTTCGTAAACATCAAGCAGTCGCTAAAAGTTGGTTCCCCATGGGGGTCCGACATCTCGACGATGCGGTGGAGGTCATGGATGAATCCGAAGATCAGCGCCACGAGATCCGGGCTCAGGTCGTACTTGATCGAGTCATGGGCGACGACACTGAGGAGACCGAGGCGGCACCCTCGACTTTTCTGTAGCGAAACAAGGTTCCCATCAACAGAGCACTTCTTCCTTTTCGTAGCAGCCGTTGAGGTAGACCTGCTCGAGGACCTGGTTGCTCTCGAGCATGTCTTCGATGTGAGATGCATATTTCACTAATGCTCTGTCTTCGAACGAGCAAATGTGAAGCACTGTCAGCGAATTCACCACCGGGTACACATTATCAACATTGGAGAGGATCTCGAGAAGCGCAGAGATGTGAAGGATGTCGTGGCCCATAGTGAACAAAACAACCTGAGCGCGCACGTGAAGTTCTGCGAGAAGTACTGCCGAAGCAAGTCGCAACAGAGCCTTTCACCGTGCACTTTCATGAGAGCGATCGACCCCAGGGCTGGGCACAGCGCAGATACGTCATCAACGATCTCACTCGACATTTCGCGTGGACACAGCGAAAGCAACTTGAGCGAGTGCTTCAAAGCCGACAGAAAGTGCATCGTTGTCTTGTGCGAAAATGGTCCGGCGAGTCCGAAAGCAGTCAGCAAAGACATCAGCTGAAAATCACACGAAGGAATCAGATCTTGTATCATCAAGATGTCGTCAAAATGGATCCAGTCAAAGCCAAAGCCAGGGACCAGCACGCAACGCCAGGCCTCAAGCTGGAAATCCCAAATTTCAAGTTCCATCTCACTTGCCAGCATGCAAAGCGGTGGAGCGCTGTGACGAAACTCAGCTTGCACGGTAGTACTAGCTCGGACTCAAGCGACAAGCATGCTACTGTTGGACTTGATTTCTCTCCGTAGAAACTGCGGTTCAGTGATGTTTGCTTTTCGCTTTCAGTGGTGGCGATCAACGCTCATGGGAACAGCAAGCTTAGTTGCGGATAAGAAAGGCGGTATCCCTCCTCGGCTCGAATGTCCAACTGCAGTGCCCGTCACGTGCTCACTGCCTGCGAGTCGTAGTTGATTGCTCGACACTACCACCATCAATTGCAGCACCTCTTGGGCATCTTGAGTGAGCTTACAGCCGCAAAAGACGAGCTTCATCCAGCTTGATGTATTGCTCTCCTGTTACATACCAGGCTATACCAGTCGAGTACCAGTCTGGGACGCAGCTATAACGGGCAGCTCTCATTGTCCGCCGCATGACGCACAGCCCCTGGATGGCGCGATCTGGTGCCACCAGCTGGATTGTGGAGAGAGCTTGGCGCAGCAGAGCAGCAGTGCGAGCCTGTGTGAGTTACATGTTAGTTTCCAACAAGTGAGACAACGAACAAGCAATATACATCGGTGTCTTACGGGAGCTCCAGCTCCCAAGCGTATGGTCTGTGTATCCTTCTTTCGCAGATACACCCCATCTCCGGGTGGCATATAGCGTATGTGATCCAGCTGAGCTCTAGTGCCGACCACTTCCATGGTACACGTCGTCTTCCGCTGTTGGACAGCTGAAGTGGTGGGCTGATCGCGCGTACGGGAGAGCGGAGAACACTCACGCGAAGCGATGGTCGTTCATGGCATCTCGGTCAAGATGGAGCTCTTGCAGCTACCCCCAGCACGCGATGACGTCTCGGCGGATCGACCACGAGCCATGAAGCATCTGTAGCGCGACAACAATGAACTTGCTCCACTGGACACGATCATCGAAGGCGCACAGAGCAGTGTCAACGTAGACGTAGAAGCTCTTGTGCGACTCCACCGGGAGCCTACGCAGCTCTCGTATCAACTGGCCCAGTAGCGCAGATGCGAGAGTCACGCTCCAGTGGTTCACGCCAAGCAGCTCCAGCCTTGGCTCCTGCGGCTTCGTTCTCTCGTCTTGGCCTAAACTGAAATGTGAAAAAAATGCTATGCGTATTTCAACGAAAGAGTGAACCTCCGAGATATCTTCAGACGACACCCGAAATCAGCACTTGCTGATGACTTAATGTGCGCCCGCGGATTGCTCGCAATATCCAGAGCAAGTACAGCAAGAGCGTCGGAGAACAAGATCTGGCGAGGTACGGCAGTTAGCGTGCCTTACAAAGTCCGAACCATCAGCGCCATTTTTCAATCTCCAACAAGTGTGAACGGTCAAACTTCGATTTGCGTCAAGAAGAAGAAGAACGTGGGGAGGCCAGCGGCTCGCGTTCTTTGATGGAGCACACGGACCGATCGCGTCTCGAGTTGACGAAGTTAGAGTCTCGTCCTCACACTACACGTGTGCAACTGAAGGCGATCACGAAGCAGCTTGTAGTGCAAGAAGAAGCATCCATGGTTCGTGTTTATCTCGGTCCGTGTGCGACCGATGACGGCGCAAGGTTGGGTTCGTTCTTCGCGAGAGCGCTACGAATCCGGCGCCCGATATGGACACCAGAACGCAATGTCGTCCCTGCGAGATCAATGCATCGACCGCTTGAGATGCACAGCTTAGAGATCAAGAGTTTTATCCCACGCCAGCTTGCGTGCGCCTTCTCGGCGCTCCCGTACGCGCAATCGATCCACATGTTGTGCTTGCGGGGAATGGCCGATTTGCATATCGTGCAGCCCATACCAGACCTGGCTCGCGTACGTACTCTTCCATCCACGCACCAGGACCTCCAGCTGGTCAAAAATCGTGCTAAAGAACTGTCAGTTGTGCACATTCTCCATGCTGAGGCAGATGGGGAAGCGAACCAAAGCGCCACTGCTGGCCACTACGGACTTGGCGATTCAATCGAACATCGTCAACGATGAAGTGCGTTGGCTGCGAGTCGAAGGTGATCCACTGTAGCCTCGCCTAGGAAGAGTCAAAGAGGGTGGCGCGATCGTTTCCTTCCGTCCAGGCGGGACTAAAAGACTACATACCGTGCCAGGAGACGTGGACCTTGAAGTCTGCAATATCAAGACCAAGACCCATCGCTGCGTGCTCGTGTTCGTGCCTGGCTCTGGATCTGGCTGGATCCGCCATGAGCACCTTGATCGAGTGGACGATTGGCTGGTGGACGCAGAAATGCAGCTGTTTGGGGCGTCATTCCTGACGTCGCTGGAGATTCGTGCATTCAGTTGCCCTGGCGGTGTAAGTCTGCTGCTTGCAGATGTGGGCCATCTACTGAGGTCGCTCGTTTTGGGCACCTCTTGTGTCGACTATTGTCTCTTGGACAAAATATCGACAGCATGCCCAGATTTGAAGACACTCGAGGTGCAGACTCCAAAATGAACGCTGGAGAAAGTGTCGATGCAGCGCTTCTTCGCCCAGCCGTCGAAGCCCAGGTTGCGATGTCTCACGGTGAAGTTGAGGATCTGGGACTGCGCCACGCTGGCAGCGGTCCTTTGCAACCCAGCTCGGTGCCCGGCCGTGGCATCGCTGAAGGAACTACGGATGATCGATTCCGTTTCGAACGAAAGTGTCGTCCGCATCAATGTCAGGTACTTTCCAAAGGTGTTTGAGGTGAGCAAGACCCTGGAGAAAGTTTGCTTCACGCGCCAGGGTCGGGCGTATTGTGGTTTGCTGGAGAAATATGGCGGCGAATCTCTGCCAAACACGGAAGGCATGCGGCGCTGCTACCTGGCATTTTGCAGAGTTGTGGTACAGAAAGCAGTCGAGACCAGCAGCGCCATCGGCAGTCTCACGGACCCGAATGTGCTCCAAGTCGTCTTTCGGTTCGCTCAAGTGCGTCGTGTGATGACATTTTGAGCTTCCAGGACACCAGAGGTCATGAGAATCCTCCGCCAGATATCTGAGAGGGCCTTACCATATGTTTTTTTCATTCTCTCGACCATTTTCTCATGTTGAAGTTGATATTTACGTGGACCACACAATTTTAAAGAGCTCATAAAAGAGCCACATTTGTGGATCTCATTTGGGGAGCTCAGAAGAAGAAATCAGTGGCTAGAGCCACCACAAGCAAGCAAGAGAGAGAGAGAGAGGGAGAGCTGACGCGACGCCATGACTGAGCGCGTCAGCAGTGCATTGCCACCTTCATCCCTCCATGCGCGTCAGAGTGAGAGCTCCCCGCTGCTTGGGCTGCGCCGTCAGCAGCAACCGACCTACGAGAGCATCTCATCAAACTCCAAGCCTCTTGTCGGATCTTTAGACGACGCTGTCGGCATCAGCATCGCCAACAGCGACGACTGCAGCACTAGTCTCCCCACTGAAGCGTATGCAGCGCTTCCGAGGTGGTTCGTCGCGCTCATCTGCCTGAGCGTCGTGTGCACGCTCACGTGGTTCGTCGGCCTCGTCGTCATCCAGCACACGCGCAGCTTCGACGCGTCCGAGTACGTCTCCGCGTACGTGGCCAGCAGCTTGTACCTCTACGCTGGCGTGCTCAACTCGATGATGGGCAGCTTCCTCTCGGCGAGTGGCTATTGCTGTCAGAAGTGGGCGCACAACCGCGTTAAGCTGCGTCCAGCAATGGGCGTCGCGTCCCAGCAGCGCGTGTTCGTGCTGGGCCTCTTCCTGCTGGCCGTAGGCACGATCTCGGCCGTGCTGAACCTCGGAATCCTCGGTCAGGCCGTGCAAGCGCCCTTCGCAGCGCTCACGCTCATCTACAGCGCGCTGCTGGGCCACTTTGTGCTGAAAGAGGACTTTGTCATCTACGACTTGCTCTCTAGCATGCTCATCGTGCTGGGCGTGGGTGTAGACGTGTATGCCGCGCGGCTCTCGAATGTCCCACAGCAGTCGTACACGCTCAAGACGCTTGGCCAGCTCTTCTTTCGGGACTCCATCTTCCCGCTGGGCTACGCTGTGCTGGCACTCACCTACACGATGCTCATCCTGCGCCAGGTGCACAACAAGAACCTGCACCAGCGAGCCATCGGACTGCTGGCGTTCAGCTCGTGCGCTGGCATCATGGCGGGCTTCACGAGCCTCGCGACCAAGTCGGCCGTCGAGGTGAGCAAGTCGGCTGTGCGCCACCACAATTGGGACGTGCTCAGCCCGTTCTTCGTGCTCATCATCGTTGGGATCCCGAGCGCGCTCATCCCGCAGCTCTTCTTTCTCAACAAGGGACTCGAGTACTTTGGCACGCTCAAGTTCATCCCGCTGTACCAGGCATTCATCATCCTCGGAAATCTGCTCTGCGGCCTCGTGTTCTACAACGAGATGGCGAGCTACACGTTCGCATCCGTGCTCTGCTTCCTCGCGGGCATCGCTGTCACTCTCTCGGGTGTCTGTCTGCTGCTCGTCAAGGTTGACAGCCAGCACAACCAGATCCGCGACCTCAGCGCTACAGGCCAAGCCTCTGTAGCCACAACGCCAGTCTCGCCCCATGTGATTGCTAAGCCACACCTGGCGACAGACTTTGGTTTTGAACAGATGGAGTGGGCTCGCAGTGAGGATGTAGTCACGCTACGGGACTTTGACGCGTGCAAACAGAGTATCGTGAGGCTGCTGAGCTCCGCCACGGCCTCGGTCTTCTACTCGACGTTCCTGTGCGACTTCACGCAGGTGCTTGCGCTCTCAGACCTGGACGGCGAGCCGATCACGTTCCTCTCGCTCGTGCAGGCCGCCGTGAAGCGCGGCGTCAAGGTGCACATCCTGTACAATCCCGTGGTGGACTACGGCACTGAGTCTGTTGCTGAGCTGCAGCAGCAGCTGCCATCAGAAGTGAGTCTTGCGTGCTGCGTGAGCGACTTGGGGCCGAGTGTCTTCACGAAATGTCTCTCAAACAACTCGAAGTACGCGTTCCACCACCGAAAGTACCTCTTGGTGGATGAGAACGCGCTCATGGTGACCGGCTGTGACGTCAATTCCGAGCGAGAAGGCTGGCTCAAACCCAACGCACTTGGGTACTTTTGGCACGAGCTCGGGGTCGTCATGACGCGCTGCTCGCCCAAGGTTGTCGCCTGGATCAAGAAGAACCACATGGTGATTGCCGTCAGTAGCGCCACCACAGCCAGTCATTTTAAAAAAGGTCGAAAGACCTACACAAAGCGCCACTACGACGAGTTTGTTGATGCCGCGCCATTCCCGCTGGTGTCCGGCGGCTGGCGCGAGGAGAACACGATGATCAACATGATCCTGCACGCCGAGCACTCGGTACACCTGGAGAACCAGATCCTGATCTCTGGTGGCAGCATGCAGCACAACCGGATCTGCGATGCGATCATCACTCGCATCAGCCGGGCACATCGCCAGCGGACGCCTTTCCACGCGCTCATTTTGACCAACGCTGCCCAGCAGGATGAGCCTTCCCTGGTCACACGTATGTACTGCTCGCTGTCAATTCAATGGTCCCTCGAGCAGCTCGAGAACCGCGCACTGGATAACGGAATCTCGCTTCAGGAGCTCCGTGAGTACCTCGTGGTCGGCAGAATGGAGCTCGATGGCGTGCTCGTCAAGGTTCACTCGAATATCCTGATTGTCGATGGTCAGTATGCGTTACGGTCGTCATCCAACCTCGCGGACCGCAGTCTGAGCTCCAGACCAACCGACACGGAGCTGGGCTTGCTTTTTGAAGGGGAAGCGGTCCACAGCTTCCAACAGGAGCTGTTTAACATGTACTTTGGAACCTCGGGCGCTCAGTACTCGATGACGGATGTGTTTGACCGGATTCGCAATCGACACCGGGAACGCTGCTGCATCGTGCCCCTCGAGAAGAAGGACTGGAGCCCCGTACTCACATGGTTCTTGATGAACGTGTTCATCTACGGGAGCGAAGGGGCAACTGGCGGGAGGCACAAAGTGACCTACGAGACGTCCATGGTCACGTTGCGCAGAGCGAGCAAGAGATTTGGAGAAGAAGAACAAAATCCGGACGAGCTCATCAAGAGTGCGCACGCCATCGCTGCCATGGCCTGTTAGGCGAGTCGTCGGTAGCAACCGAGGTGCTGGCGTTAGCCCATGATGCATTTGTTTGTACTGTTGTTAAATGACCTGCTTGAGTGGTGTAATCGGTGAGTAGTTAGTTGTTAGGCTCAAAGCTGCAGGGCAAGCCCAGGTTGCATATGTCTTCTTTGCCTCTACCATGTTTTTTTCTACATACTCTTCCTCTGGTTCTTGCCGCACGATCTTCGTGTCTTATATTCACTCAGTACCCCATCTCCTTCACGAGTGTGCCGTAGCTTTCCGCGTCGCCAGCAGCAGCACTCGCATTTTCTTTCTCCTCTGGTCGTCTGTGAAAACATGCAAACAAACAAGCAACAGTGTTAAGACCGGTTTGTGCAATGGCAATGAGTGTCTTGCTCGTACTGTTTCTTTGCCGGTCGCTCCATGTCCAGGACGTCCAGCAACTGGTTCCTCGCCTCGCGCACTTGTGTGATCTATAATAACACAAATATCCGGCCACAATGTTAGCCAACCAGCTATTCCTCACGCGCAAATGAGAACTAGACATTCGTACCGAGGCATCCCACGCTGTCTCACTCAGAATCTCCACCACCGCGTCGTACTACAAAGAAGCAAAAAATAGTCATCATAACAACGTCACTCAGGTCAGTCACGGCTCTTTACAGACAATCCACTGACATAGAAACGCACCTTGGTCTCGTCGATCACTTCTTCGTTCACAAGCAGTCGCGTGTAGAGCTTCTCCGCCGTCATTTTGCGTACTTTCGGGAACCGGTGGCCAAGGAAGAGCAGCAACGCCTTCAGTGCCTTGCCCTCGGTCTCTGGCTCGCTTGGCAGCAGACCGGTTAGCACAGCGATCGCGGCCGCGATCTTGGGCACGGACGTTGACTTCTGGATCTCGTCACGAAGCGCTGCGTACAATTTCTCGCCAAAGTCAACTTTCATGTCGGCATCGCGCTTCTTAAAGAGAAAGCTCAGCAGATTCGACTCGAGCAGGATCGCAAGCGTCTTGAGCAACGGCAGCGTCACACGATCTTCCTGCGAATGGCGTGAGAGCAGCGTCACGAGGAAGAACGAGAAGCGCGTGAGCAAGCCGAAGTTCTTCTGCTGCACGTGTCGTCGCACCCAGTCGAACAGCGCCGCCTTAGACGACTTCACGACGCTTTCCGTCAGCCCACCAACGCTGAGCACGAGTCCAGCGGTCACCGATTCGAGGTATTCAGGAATGCTCATGAGCTGCACGACGAGCGGGAATGTGTCGTGCGCCATCGACCAGTTTACTTGGAGTGACTTGGGGAAAATCTGCTTCTCCAACTGCATACGGTCTGGGATTGTGTCCACGCGTGGGTTTGACGAGTGCAATAGGCGAAAGAGCGCTTTGCCGGCGACGAGACGCATGCCATCGAGCTTCTCTGCGAGCTGCTTGCCCAGCTCGCAAAACTGTCGATAAATTCAAACAGACATAAACAGCAAGAGCTCAATTAGACATATTGATACCATACGCAAGCAACAGATACAATAAAATCCAACAGGATAATACTCACGAATTCGCCCACGAGATGAACTGAGATGCGTTTCGCAAACGGTTTCTGTTGCGCGCCATAAACAAGTTTATCGAGTCCTTGTTTGTTTCCGTGCTGCTCGATAAATGCCACGCGATCTCCGAGACCAGGAAGCTGGAATTTGGTGCTCTCCATCGCGACAACATCGCCGTTCTTGGCTCTCTCTTTGTCGCTGATTTCCAATTTACTCAGGCGAATGAGGCCCAAGCCGTTGGGTGGGAAGTAGTAGAAGCCCTGCGCTGGCTTCTCAAACTGCACAAAGCAGACTGGATCGTTGGTCATGGGATCGTCCTCCGCTTCGTTCTCCTTGCATCTTGGTCCAGTCAGAATGCGCGCGATCTTCCCATTTCCGTACGCAGTACCCACAGCAAAGCCGGTGAGTGAGCTCAACCTGGTTTCATCGTAGCTACTCTCTCTAAGCAGCAACTTCTCCAGTCCCAGGATCGCCTCTTTGCGGATCCACGAGCCGACATCTCCACGCTCGTCCACGCCATAGTCTTGCTGAATGCACTGCACCAGTGTGTGGACAATGTCGTTCTCGAGGTTGTGAAGGTCCAGGTCGTTATTTGAGCGAGAGCAGATATCCACAATTGCACGCACTGCTGCCACGCGACTTTCAGCATCTTGCTCGTCTGCACTCTGCTGGTGAATCGACGCTGCTCGCATCAGCGTCTTCAGACAATCCACGATCGACGGCTGGAGCAATTCTTTCGAGGCCACGCCGATCGCACGAATGAAGCCTCGTCGCGCCGCAACGTTCGGGTTGAACGTGACTGAGGTCACGCCACGCTCCTTGGTTGCTATGAGCACGCCGGCATTCAGGTACCGCGGCACAAGCTCGCTCAGGAACTTAACATGTACAGCCGTGCCTTTCTCAAAGATTCGGGAGCAGTACTGCGCTGTGAACACGGAGAGGGCATCGATCGCCGCCACGCGCACGCTCTCCACGGGATGCACGAAACACTCCTCGAGGATCGCACAGTACTTCTTCACATGCGCAAAGCTCAGCGTCAGGCCAGCGCGAGAGATCACTTCGATGATGTTGCACACTGCGGCACGGATCATTTCGCCGCCGCGGCCACGGAATAGACGCTTCTTGTCCACTTCGATCGGCATCATCTTGAGCTCTTTCTGGAGCTCGCCGTCCAGGAACACGGGCACCTGTGCGAGCGACATGAGCAACTCTGCGAGAGCGAGCGTGGCCCCGTGGCGAGTGATCACCTCGACATCCGCGGACAACGCAGAGCTCAGCAAGCGTGGGAACAACCGCGTCATCGCAAATGTCGGATCCAGAGTCGCGATTCGCCCTAGAGCAGCGGCTGCGTGAGTGCGGACCTGCACGTCCCAGTGCAAGATCTTGGTCGAGATGAGGTGCTCGAGGAGGTGGTAGCGGTACTCTGGGTACTTCGCGATGAAGACGCTCACGTCCAGGTACGCGTGGCGCAGGTTGGAGACTGAGAAGTAGTCGGCTTTCGTCAGCAGATCGATACCATTGGGGAAATTCGCTCGCCCCTGTCGACCCACACATTCTTGGAACGCAGCCGATGCCGCACGACGACAGTTGAGTTCGCGATCAAAGACGCAGTTGACGAGCATCGCTGGCGCGAGGGTCTCTTCGAGACATGGCAGAAACAGCGACGGTTCGTACGCTCTCGCAAACGACCAGCACGAGTAGCACGCTGCGTCGCGAACGTGCGAGCCAATGCTGTGTGCTCCTCGACGGATGTCGTAGCGGAGAGCGCGGGCAACGCACTGCGCTGCTTCGGGCAATCTGTGTGGCAGCAGGACGCCACGTCGTGCCAGCTCTGCAAGCGCCAAGCTCGCTCCATGCCACGCGCCGTCACCCTCAGTCGTGATGAAGAGCTCCAGTACCGATTGTACGATGTCGTCAGCGAACTCGTATGGCAGGCGCCCCGTGATCCGACCGATTCCCTTGGCGGCAGACCAGCGGACCACCGTGTCCTTGTCACGAATTCCACACAGCAACACCTCGACGATTTGCTCCAGCTCTTCAATAGCCTCTAGCTCAACATCGTCCTCGTCTTCCTGCTCCTTTGGGGTGTTAGCTGACACACTGCCCGAGCCTCCAGGCAGCAAGCCAAGTGACTGCATGTTCATCTCCAGCGAGCGCAGACCGCGCTGGTAGCGCCACGAGCGCACTCGAGGCGGCAGATACAGCAACCCCAGGCGTTGGACCAGCTTCGTACTCAGCTTGCGATGCAGCGTGCTGCTGCTCGGTCGATCTGCGCGCGAATCCTCGTCAGTCATACGCGAGATGAGCTGCATGACGCTCTTAAAGTATATGCGACTCGCCTGGATGTGTTGCTCACGGGGCGAGTTCTTGGCGATATGCGCGAGACTGAGCATGACGCCCGTGACGCGGAACTGGTTTGCGCGCAAGTCCTCGCCCTGGTGCGCAATCGTGAGCTCGTTGTTGGACCAGGTGAGGAACTGGTTGAGGTAGTAGGCTTCCATGTCTGGGCGACTCAACAGCCGCGAGAGACACACGGAGGCAGCGACCTGGGTCGATCCAGGGTCACCCAGGTACTCCTTGCAGAGCGTCACGATGTTGGAGACAATCGAGATGTTACCGCTGATCGTGTCAGCCGCCGTCGTGACGGATGAGTCGATGGTGTTGAGGTCAAAGGGCACGAGGCAGAGCATCGAGAGCCAGAGCAGCAGCACGTAGCGCGTCTCCCACGTGCTGTGGTCCATGCGGTCCTGGGTCTGCAGCAGCATGAGCGTCGGCTCAAAGTCGCTCACCTCGTGTGGCAGCATCTTGACCACGGTCTTGTACCCGCGCACCTTGCAGAGGTGGTAGATCAGTTGGAAGAGCTTGTGCAGCTTGGGGTTCTTGTAAACCTGGAATGGGAACGCCACGACGCGCGCCTCGGTGACCTCCTGCGCCGCCACGCGCGCGTCTTCTCGCTCGAGCGCCACGGCTGCGATCACGAGCTTCACCTGCGCCATGATGGGCTCGATGAGCTCACGCAGGAACGGGTCCAGTAGGTGCGATTGCTCCAAGTACCGGTCGAGCTGGCATTTAATAGCACACATACCCACACACGATACGCGTCAGATACACGGCAGTACACGTATACAAGTACTAGGTGGTTGTAATAGAGGCGTACGATGGTCGTGATGGTCTTGAACTTGAGCTCAAAGGCGGCGTCGACGGTGCTCTCATGGGCCGTCGCGAGCAGCTCTCGTAGCAGCTGCGCCACCTGCGCGCGCTCGTCAAAGAATTTTTTCTCGCAGCAACTCTCTTCGCCAGTGAGCTCCTCATCCACGTCTGCTGCTGCATAGCTGTCAGCGAGAGCGTCGTCGTCGTCACCCCCACGCGACGCCATCTTGCTTGTTGCTTGTAGTGAAAGATCGTGTTTGTGGCGTGGTCCACATCAAACAATTCGCGGAGATAGTGTAAATGCGGTTATAAGGAATTGCGACTTCTCTCGTTCAAATACGCATGCCGGTTATGACGCAAGGGTGTGAAGTCGGTCGATGCTGGTGCCTGGACTGGAGTGAGACAAGAGGATTCTTCTGCGATGCGCTGCTCGGCAGTGCTACAGATACAGTCCTCAAGTGGCTCATGTTCAACTGATGGTGGCGCCTCATCTGGGAGTCGAGAAGTGAGCGCTGGCACAGCGAAGCTGGGACTCGGCTGCTGAGAGTTGACAAGAGCTCTGTCGTATTCGAATGGCTCTGCTGCTACTTCGACCGCCATAGGCACTCTCTCCTGTCGTGTACATGGCTCTCTCGTTGCCCTCCAGTGTTGATAATGGAATGATATGCTCTTCATCAAATGCGTATAACATTTACGAAATTGGTTGTCTTAAAGACAGAAAACCGTCGAGCAATGTGAACACGGCATCCATACAGGCAGGTGAACCTTCTCAAGTCCTAATTCTTGGGTTGGAACTTCTTGAGGTCTGTGTTGCTCCACTCGGCCACGCCCGCGGCGCCGTTCTCGTAGTCCGCGACCATGCCCTTGGCCACTGCGCCAGTCGGGATCTACACAGACACACAGACGTTCAGAGGCTTAGCTTTCGCGCTCATGCACTTGTAGAACGCGCATCAGTACCACTCACACTCGGGAATACGTAGCTCAGGGACGTTTCGAACGTGCGCGTGAGGTCACCGCGCTCGAGAACGCCCGGGCGAAAGTACGATGTGCGCTCAAACCCCAGACTCTTGATGTTCTCCTCTGCCTCGCCCTTGGTCTGCAAGTACAGGAGCCAGCTGTTCTTGTTCGCGCCCTACGGTCACGAGTCAATCGTCAGTTTGCATGTATACTGCACAGCAGCAAGCTGATAGCGCCGTACTCCGGACGTCAGGAGACCTAAGTACGGCACGTTCGCCACTTTGGCGGCCTGGCCAAACTGCGTCGTGTACTCCAGATCCACTGTCCACAACGACAGTAATGCGTCAATCAGTCACATAAGCCCGCTTACTATATGCATGCTGCTCTACTACTAGACACGCTCGGACCTTTGCGGAACGCCTCTGCCGATCCGGCGGCTGTTGAACAAGTACGACAGTGAAGGGAATGATAAGTAGAGTACAATAGCTAGCCCCACACCAACAAGACCCATGCGAACGCACCCTTCCGCGTCGTACCGAGGCACGAGAACGCGGCGTCCACCTTCTCATCCGCTTTGATAAGCGCGTGGGCGGATGCCAGTTGATCGAACTCGACCGCGCGGATCTCCAGTTTGCGCTGCGCCTGCGCGACGTCGAGTGTCGGGAACGCCGTCGCCCACTTGCTCTCCGGGATCTCGCGGCGCGTGAGTGCGATCACCTTGGCGCACTTGGTCGATGCCACGAGCTCCGCGATCAGGTCGCGGCCCACGGCGCCTGTCGAGCCGATCACGAGAGCGACGTACGCCATGCTTGCAATTGGCTCGTCTTCTTGGAGAATTGAGATCTGTGAGCCCAATGTTAATTGCACGACCCCCAGCGTTAAAATTGGGATGTTTGATTATGTTTTCCGCAACAACGTAATCAAATATTAAATTAGCCGTGTCCAATATAAAATCAGAGGTATCTAATATCAATTTAGAAGGGTTATGGACCTCTGGGTTTGATCTACTGTAGTACAGTCATATGAAAAACTATAGACGCACCCGGTTTTTTCGACTTACAATTTCAATTGTTCTTTTTTGAAAGTGCTGTTTAAATGGGAGCTTTCATGGCAAAAAAGAATGCAGAAAACCACATTCAAAAAGAGTAAAAATTGAAAGAGCAAAGTCACTTTTTCACATTCTGACCCTATGAAAA
>JAASFV010000834.1:0-14456 GCA_023334015.1 Globisporangium paddicum
AGAACGTTGCTGACTCTTTCCGAATATTCGTATTTTAGCGAATCTGTACCCACTTCAACATGCGCGAATTCGTGTGTCCCACCTCAACTCTCCAAAAGTACCGACCAAGAATCGGTACTTGCAGTATTCTACCGTGTACCATAAGTGCGCTCCACCTCAAATACTGGCAGCGGTATTCTACCATACATACCGGTACGTGGCTTTGTCCAAATTTTTAGCCAAATTGGACGCCACAAAAGATGGCGACGAGAGGAGTGCGCATGGCGTCGACCGCTCCACGCCTCCTACGACGCGCGACCGCATCCCCGTGCGTCAGTCGCCACGCAGGCAGCAGCCCCACCTCATGCGCGAGCAGCCCTACCTCCCGCGCCAGTAGCAGCACGTCAGCTGGTGTCACAGCGCACGTGCGCGATGACGAGCGCACGAACACGCCGTGGCCCCCTCGCGTGCTCTCAGGCATCCAGCCCACGGGCGTGCCGCACTTGGGCAACTACTGCGGCGCGATCTCCAAGTGGGTCGAGCTGCAAAGCGACGTGACCGCGGGTGAGCGCAGCCAGCGCCTGTACAGTGTCGTGGATCTGCATGCGATCACCGTGCCGTTCGACCCGCGGAGCATGCCGGGGCAGATCCGCTCGATGGTCGCGGCGCTGCTGGGCGCCGGGCTCGACCCGCAGCAGAACGTGCTCTTCAAGCAGTCGGACGTGTCCTTCCACACCGAGCTCGCGTGGTACCTGGGCTGTATTACGCCCATCGGCTGGCTTAACCGCATGACGCAGTACAAGCAGAAGGCACAGGGCGAGAAAATGGAGAGCGGCCTCGGACTGCTCGCCTACCCGGTGCTCATGGCGGCCGACATCCTCGTGTACAAGGCCACGCACGTGCCCGTGGGTGAGGACCAGCAGCAGCACCTGGAGCTCGCGCGCCAGATCGCCGCGACCTTCAACGACCGCTTCGGGAGCGAGATCTTCCCCAAGCCGTTCCCCGTCGAGAGCGGCAAGCAAGATGCGCTCTACCGCATCATGAGTCTGCGCGAGCCCACCAAGAAGATGAGCAAGAGCGACTCGTCGCCGCTCACGCGCATCGAGCTCACGGACTCGGCCGACGCCATCCGCAAGAAGATCATGAAGGCGCAGACCGACGCCATCGACGGCATCTCGTTCGACAAGCAGCAGCGCCCCGGCGTCGCCAACCTACTCTCGATCTTCAGCGCCGTCACAGACCAGACGGTCGATGAACTTACGCGCGAGTATGCTACGGCGCAAACAGGTAACTTCAAGAAGAGCGTCGCGGACGCTGTGATCGCTAAGTACGTCTTGTTATTTTCATTACTGTAATCCTGCGTGAGTGGTGGGGTCTGAAAGTCTAATCAACTTGTTGGTTGCTATCGATAGGATCTGCCCGATCGGTGAGCGCATCCAGCGGTTCGAGGCCGACCCGATGTACATTGACGAGGTGCTTGCAGACGGCGCCGAGCAGGCGTCCGAGATCGCCGCCGCCACTATGAAGGAGGTCAAGACCGCCATGGGCCTCTAGGGCTGCTGTGTCGCAAATGGAGAGCACGAATAGACACACACACGTAGAGCGACCAGGTGGTGAGCCTCATTGTGATTGTTGATTGTAGGTCACCTCTCTATCATCTCTTTTCATCGAAAGAGGCCAGCGATTGTGTCGTACGTGACGCTCCAGACGCTCGACGACGCGCTGACTGAGAGCGATGAGTCGTCCAGATCGATGCCCACGTGCGCGCTCGTGGGTTCCCGCCGGCGCCTGCGCTCCAGCTGCTGGAGATCGTCCTCGATCTGCTCGATGGCCGCGGCGTTCACGGCTTCCTCTATCCGCTTGTCCAGGTCGTGCTCCACGATGTGGCCGAGCTCGGCGAGCTTGCCCTCGAGCCAGATCACCTGGGCCTCGAGATGCTCAAAGCGGGCTTCCAGTTCCTGTCCAAGCAACATTTTTTTTAAAGTGAGCATACACACCAGCTTATGGACAGCAGTGCACAGAGACGCACACGCACGCACCTGCTCGGCCCTGCGCTTGAGTTCGTCGTTCTTGCGCTCAGTCTCCTTGGATTTTGCACTGCTGCGCGTATACTCGTAGGACGCGACGGCGACCGCAACCGAGAAGATGAGGAGCTCGCCCATGAGGTCGGCGCCCTTCTCAACCGCCTGGTCCTCCGGGATGTCCTTGATGTTGTACTTGTGGATGCCGCGGAAGCCCATGTGGAACTTGATCATGAGTCGGTGCTGCCCCTGGCCCAGCCGGTTGCACACGTAGTTGAGCCCCGGGTGCACCTTGGAGCGCGACTTGACCACCTTGGCCAGCGGCTTGGTCAGCGTGCGCACCACGAGGCCGCCCAGCTTGATCATGGGCAGCCCAAACATCGTCGCCATGCTATGTACGCGTCTTTGGATGGAGTTATGGAGCTGCTCGTCGGCAATGGAGCTGCTCGTGACCTCGTTCTTCCCCTTCAAAAACAAAACTGAGGTGGCAGCAAATGAGCCAGAAATAGTGCCATTTCGCAGAATAGTGACTAATGTGCTGAAAAGAGTGACGGTACATGCCACACAAAGGGTTTGATTGACAAGCATGGAACCGATTTCTGAAACTGCTGCTGCTTGGGACTTGAGTTGGAGCTCTTCACAGGACATGAGCGCATTGTTCAGCAGGCTCATGATCGCCACAGAACGCGTCACGCCACGATCGTAGAGGTAGGCAGTGTCCATTGAGACGCACTTGCGTTAGCTGGATTGCATTCACTCTCTCCTGAAGCTATCCCCTCTCATTCTGTAGATCGACTACAAGACACGACACATCCGCTCCAGTATTCATGTGATAGTACACTTAGCACGTCGGATGCGTGCGCTCGCCGATGATGATGGTCTGGAACGAGCTGGCGGAAGTGTGATGGTCGCGTGACGGTTCTCGAAAGCCAAGCTCATGCGCACGCTCTTCTCCGTGGTGTCGCGGGTGTGCAGCAGCAGCACAACCTGGTTCTGCAATGTGGAGAACGCGACGCGGTCGACGTTCGCTAGCGGCTGTGCTCTCGTTCTTCGTCGCGAGAGTCCAGGAACTTGGAGAAGTGGTCCATGACGCAGTTCATGGGCTACTTGTAGAACTCCTTCTTGCCCACTTCGTCCACCAGAATCGGCGCGTCCACGCTGTTGTCGATCTAGTGCGGCCCGCCCTGCGCGTTCAGCACGAGGTTTCAGTCGGTCCAGCCCGCGGGGTACTTGGCCAGGTCGTTGGTGATGTTGCGCGCGTAGATTTTACTGCGCTTCCACACCATCTCGGACTGGAGGAGCTTCGTGCCCTTACCCGTGCCGATGGACTCAATGAGGCACCCGCACATGCTTCGGTCGCCAACATGAACAAGACCGGGTTCTTCTCCTGTCACTTAGTGAGCTCGCCAAAGTTGCCCATGAGCTTGCTCACAAAGTCCAGGTCCTTGTACCAGTGCACACCGATTCCCGAGACGTACTGACGGGCTTCCGGGTCCTCGAGCGCACCAGTCCACTTGGCTAACAAGTCCTTCTAGTTGTCCATGACGATGAGCTTGAGCTCGGGTAGCGCTGCTTCATGAGCGGACCCAGGTTCTTCTTGATAAAGTCGCGCTCAATCGTGTGGATGAAGCGGAAACTCTGCCAGTGCATTAACGCGGAGATCTGCTGAACCGGCTAGTTTTGGGTCGTCATCCACGTCGGCGGCGCCCACGCGGATGCGAAGAGCGTGAGCTCATGCGGCGCGATTTTTGAGGTTTAGATCGCGCACTTCATGAGCTCGAGCTTGAACGACTGCGGCGACTTATCCACGTCGATGGTGAAGTGTTCCATGCTCAGGTCGCCGTCGACGGGGTTGTACGAAAAGATGGTCTCGGAGAAGTCAGTTGACGCAACCAGCATGCAGCCGATTAGGTACTGAAGTCCCATGTCGGCAAAGTAGGTGTTCACTATCTGCTGCTACACGGCAGCGTCCATGAGGCCGACGTTGATGGCCGCTGCATCCGTGCATGCACCGCCGAAGTTGATGATCTTTTGGTATCGCGTCGTGGTGTTGATCACCAGGTCCGCGTCGACATTGAGCCCGGTTTGGATCGGCACCGTCGAGTACGCCAAGCAGGCTTCGGGTTTGGATGTCTGGTACATCCCCAGCTCGGCCGCACCCAGCGCCATGTAGCCGTTCAAGACCGAGTTAAAGTTCGTGGCAGTGCACACGCAGACGCCTTCGATGTTCTGGTTGAAGCGCTTGGAGAAATTCGAGCAGGCCGGCGAACCGGAGGCGGCGGTGGGCTCGACGCCCAGCGCAGCAACTAGAAGAGCTATCGAGAGAGCGAACGACCAGCATCATAACTGATGGAACAGAACCACTTGAACTGGACAGCGCAAGTTGTAGAATGTCAACAAGAGTCTCAGGGACAACTCACCATCGCCACCCGCCCGAGGCGTGCTCGCGGGAACCGTAAGCACGCGCTGTTGAGAGATTACAAGCTGCTTACCGTGTGCAACTCACATTAAAGCGGCTCACTCGGCTACAGGGTCGTAGCTAGCTCTCAAGGCAACTTGCACATTTTCGCCTGGGCTTGAGCTATTGACTGCGATTAGTCCTCGTAACGGAGGTAATGTCCAAGAGTACCAAACACATTTTCCTGGACCAGCTTTGTACAGCAGACAAGATCAGACCTTGGGAGGTCTGTCTACCAATACCTAATTAAACTTTTGAAGCGTGGCATCCATCAGCACATGGACACGAAGCTTTCAACGGTAGACTGTGAAGCTGATTGAGATATCTCGAAAGGTTTTTTTTTTAAATGGAGGTCTTGAAAGACCTTTGATATACAGGAAGTAGCTAGGTAGGTAATATATATACAAGCGCTAACGACTTCTCACCGGTACCCGTCGGCGCGCATCTCCTCGAGCATGGCCGTGAGGTACTTGCGGCTCTTGTACATGGAACGGATGCTGCGGATGTTGACGCGGTCGCGGCGGTTTCGGATGAGCCACTGCAGCACCTCGAGGTGGTCGTTCCGCGCCGCCACCCAAGCCGCGTCCTCGGAGCAGCCCTCGCTGCGGTTTGCATGAAGAAACACGAGCAGCTCGAGGTCCCCACTGGCCGCCGCGCGGTCCATAGCCGTGGTCGTGCAGCCTTCAAAGCGGTGCTCGTGCAGCCACCGGACGATTTCGAGCGAGCCAGCCTTGTCCATCGCGTCGGTCGTGCAGCCTTCGAAAGTGTTGTTGTGAAGCCACTCGACCACATTCAAGTGGCCGTAGGTGGCCGCCCAGTCCATCGCATTGGGCGTGCAGCCTTCAAAGCGGGTCTCGTGTAGCCACTGGACAACATGCAGATGGCCGTTGGCCGCCGCAAGGTCCATGGCGCGTGGCGTGCAGCCTTCGGGCCGGTTCTCATGCAGCCACTGGACGATCTCCAGGTGGCCGTTGGATGCGGCCAGGTCCATCGCATTGGGCGAACAACCCTCGCTGCGGTGTTCATGCAGCCACTCGACAATGTTAAGGTGGCCGTTCGCAGCGGCACGGTCCATGGCCGCCGTCGTGCAGCCCTCGCTGCGGTTCATGTGCAGCCACTGGAGGATCTCAAGCTGGCCGGTCTCCGCGGCGCCGTTCATGGCCTCAGTCGAGCCGCCTTCCCGTCGGTTGTCATGGAGCCACTTGACGATGGGCAGGAAGCCGTTCTTGGCCGCAAAGTCCAGCGCACGAGCCGTGCAGCCCTCGTACCTGTAGCGATGCAGGTACTGGACTACCTTGAGGTGGCCGTTGGCGGCTGCGCCGTTCATCGCATTGCGCGTGCAGCCCTCGGGGCGGCGCAGATGGAGCCACTTGACCATCTCGAGGTGGCCGTTCGTGGCGGCGCTGTCCATCGCGCGGGTCGTGCAGCCATCCAAGTGGTTCTCCAGCAGCCACTGTGCGATATGCACGTGCCCTGCGTCCGCAGCGCAGTCCATGGCGTCGGGTGTCGAGATCGAGAGCTTCTTTAGATGGAGCCACTTGAGCACGTCGAGCTGGTTCTTGGCGGCCACGTCGTTCATCACGCGCCGATTGACCTTGACCTGGTACCCGCGTTCGTAGAGGAACTTGGTCGTGTCCAGGTCGCCCATCTTGATGGCCGTGTGCACGGTCTTGCCGTAGATCTTGATCGAGTGCTGGTGCAGCCACTGGACCACGTCGAAGTGGCCGTTCTTAACCGCAAGCTGCATCGCGTCGTCACTCCACCACTGTTCCGTGTTGAGTTTGAGCCACTGAAGCGTCTCAAGGCGTCCACACTCGGCCGCGGCGTCCAGGAACCGGTAGCTCCACACCACATTCTCATGGTGCTCTGCGAGCCACTGCAAGATCCGCAGGTTGCCTTTGCGCGAGGCCTCTTCGAGGCCCTTGACGGGGATACCAGTGCGGCAATAGTCGCGCGAGAGCCACTGGACCATCTCCAGATTATCATGCTGTACGGCGAGCACGAGCGCGCGGCTGAAGAGCGACGCATGCAGACAGGAGTCCATGTCGGTGGCATGCTGCGCGGCGAGGCGCGGCAGCAGGTGCAGGAAGTCGCGCTCGCAGGCGCGCAGGAAGCTCCAGCGGGCGGCCGAGCCGAAGTCCAGGAAGTCGCTCACGAGGTGCGCGAGCGCCTCGAGCTCCGGCACGAGGCGGCACACCACGAGCGCCGACGTCAGCGGCGGCAGCAGCTTGCTCGTCGCGGGCACCATGGCTGAGGAACGAATTGAGCTTTTGAGTCGGCCAGTCAGTTTTAGGCTTCCTTAGAAGTCGTTGTATATAACTACCTTTATATAACTTGTACCTTTATAAATATGGGTAAATATTGAAAAGATGAGCAAAATTAACTTTTTGATATTGTTAACGGCTGGAACGCACATTGTGCCTAATATAAGAGGAGGAGCCAGAAATCTGAGTCTGAGTCCATTATGGGATCCCAGGATAGAGGAGTCGGTGGTCTGGTGTTGGGCATGCGATCTGGCGTGAGCAAAGGTCTGCTCAGCAGCATACAAGCTGCTCTGTGTGTTGAAAGCGCCGCATTGATGGCAACAACCCACACTTGAAAATGCATGCAAGCGAGCACTTACAATCGAACCTGCACAACACACAACACCAGCACCATGGGCTCGCTGTCAGGTTCATAAGTAGCAGACCGTTTCGGGCTGTCTTTTTGTATCAACCCGCTGCCACACGCAGCATCCGTTTCAAAAATTCCATTCCGAGCCCAGCCTTTGGCCTCATACCACAATCAGCAGCACACGTAAACAGTTCACTCTTGGGTGTTGGACCAGCGTTCCAGTCCTGGGCGAGCCATGAAGGTCGAGAGCGCAGACGCGCGAGACATGGACAAGTACACGAGGAAAGTTCCCCAGGATGGGCCAAACGATGAAGACCCAAGCAGCGATGCGATTTCACTGGAAGACGCCTACGCCACGCTGCTCCACGACAGGACGATGAAGCGCGTGCTGCTCGACATTCTCTACTCCGTGATCTACTTTTCGGTCTTCGTCGCGATGCTCTTCTCGCACATCCCAGCGTCCAACACACTCTACGAGCTCGGCTACTCGGTCTCGTCGACGCTCGCGAGCTCCGGTGGTGATACGGTCACGTCCGACTCGACCATCAAGTTCGCCAATATCCAAACGACCGGGGATACCTTCGACTGGCTCAGCGATACGTTCATCCCGAGCGTGTTCGTGACTGAAGACTACAACGGTGACCTTCTCGAGAAGGACAAGTGGGGCCGCGTCGCGAGTTTCAATAAAGTGCTTGGCGCCGTGATCTTTACGACCCAGCGAGCCGCGATCCACCCGTGCCAGGCGGAGCAGTACCTCGTGGACCTCTACCCGAACTGCTACGATTCGAACAACGTCACAAACGACATGAAGCTCATCAGCTTTGACAGGAACGCGACCGAGGCGGCAAACTTGCTCAGCAGACTCAAAACGAATGGCACCTGGCTTGACTTCTCCACACAAAGCCTCGTGATCACGATCGTGACGTACAATGGTGAGCTCCAGGCGTACGCGGTGACGGAACTCACGCTCAAGTTCCACCAGGGCGGGTACGTCGAGCCATCGTCGTCCACGACACCAGCGATCGCGGATCCGTACAAGCACAAGGACATCATAGCCCTCGACGTGCTCGTGGGGATTTGCTGGTTCGCTGCGATGGTGGAGTACTTGCTGGCCTCGCTCAGCCGCCTTCGCGAGGTTCGAGCTCGGATTAGCAACCCCATGAACTGGGCTTCAAGATACTGCGGCCTGAGAATCACTCGGACCCAGCACGAGTACGTATCGGTGATCCTGTTCAATCTCTCTATCAAGTACCTCGTGCAGTTCCCAGTGGCGCTCTTTTACTTGCCCTGGTACCTCATCGTGGCTCGAATGACCGAGAAGACGTTCCGTGACAACCTCGCTCGCCTTGTGGTCACTGGAAAGCAGTTCGACGCCAACTCGGACGAACGCAACGGTCTCATGGCTGTGACAGACTCGCTTCAGGAGGTAGCGAATTGGACCGTCCTGCTGCGTGCGGTCGCGGTCGTGGCGGTCATCCTGCTAGGGCTGCGCATCCTCAAGAGCTTCCACACGCACCCGCACCTGGGCGTCTTGACGCGCACGATCGCGAGCGCGCTGCACCAGTTCCGCTGGGTCTTTGTTGTATTCGTGATCGTCATTCTCACGTTCTCGGTCTCGGGCACCGTGCTCTTTGGCGACCGCGTCGAGGGCTTCTCGTCTCTAAGCAAGTCGCTCGAGACGTGCATCAACATGCTCTTCGGGAGCTTCGACTACGCGACGATCCAGAACGTGTACTCGCCAGCGTCCATGCTCTTCTACTGGGCCTACATGATCATCGTGAGTCTCGTTCTGCTCAACATGATGCTCGCGATCGTTGTGGACGCCTACGCGGACGTGAGCTCTGAGAAGAATCAGGTGGTAAAGAACACGTCGACGACGCGCGTGCTCCGGAACATCGCCGCCGAGCTGCTTCAGAACCCTCTGAGCACGTCGACGACTCGCGCGCTCAGCACTGTCACACGAGACTTGTTTAGGAATACTTTCAGCAGGTCAGAGAGAGGACGCGCTGGACGACACATGCTTTGGAACATGCTTGTGCATGGCCGACCCACAGCACGGATCGAAACGACGGAAGACGTCTTGACGCAGTACCAAACGCTGGGCATAAACGAAGTGATCTCACGAGGCAAGATCAAGTCCCACTTGCTGCTGACACTGCTGGAGAGTCTCTGCAAGAGCCAGCAGGGTCAAATAAATCCTGGAGCGATAAACGTTGTGAAACCAAGACTCAACTTGACAGCGAGAGCTCTTCAGGACTGGTTTCCCGGTGCTCAGCTCCCTGATACCGTCATATGCGAGACAATGAATTTCATTCGGGAGGGCATGGGCGTACGAACTGAGGCTAAAAAGCCTGAAGCTCACAGTGCCGTCAAGCAGCCCAAGCGACAGCGCAAGTCGCAAGTGGCCCGCATGCCTCTGGAGGCATCGTCTATTTCCAACCTCTCCGGTCTTGAGCCTGAGGACATCAGCCTGCGAAGAACTTCAGACTCACGCCACAGACCAGACGAAGAGGCTGCGGAAGAATCCGAAGCTGGAGATAGAGACGACGACGTGCGCTCGCAGATCACTTTGATGCTTACGCAAATGGGAGAGATGCAGCGGAAAATGGACCTCTTGTTGAGCCAAACACCACTGGAGTGACCAACAACACTGTCGAATCTGACGACAAGACTCAAGTATCTAAGCGACACCTTGATTAGGAACACAGATGACTGACTGACTAGCTTCTCACTCGTCTTCACTCTGTCGCTCGTTATCCAATTCGTCCATCATGTACTTGGATCGCGCATCCAGCAGGCTCTTGAAGCGTGTGTAGAGCCTGGAGATGCGCTTCTTCTCGGCCTGTTCAGGCTCCAGGAAGGCCGACACGAGCGAGTGTGGGTGCACCTGGGCTACTGGAGTAGGTTGTCTCGACGAGGCGTGACTCTGGCTGCTGTTCCCAGGCTTCAAATGACTCGAATGCTGGGCTGTCGCGCCACTATGGAAGTGCACTGACGCAGAAGCAGCGAGGAGATCGCCACTCTTGTTACCCGGGTTGACGACGATCGACGCTCGGAACGCCGCACGCTTGAGCTGCTGTCGCAGACTCTCTCGTCGCATCCTCGAGTCGTGCAGCTTCTGCTGCTGGAGCGTCACACTCGCGATGTACACGTGCACTTTCTCAATGTGCAAAATCGCCTGGCGCTCGGCCTGGATGCGCACGAAGCGTCCTCGTGCGTTGGGCGGCGCGTGCCACACGATGGGCGGCGTTGTCTTCTCTTGGACACAATGCGAGCTCACACAGCTGGCGAGGATGTCGTCCATGTCGCGACCCACGCCCGTCTTCATAGAAACGCTGATGTGCAGCGGGAACATGCCCAGGTGCCTCAATGGCGAATGCACTGGACGCAGTAGCGTCTTGCGCTGAGCTCCAGGCCTGCCCTCACTTGCTGTGCCGCTCCCGTTGTACAGGTGGCTGATCTCTTCGCGCAGCCAGATCTTGACTGAATGGACCACGTGATAGTTCGCCAGGTCAACCTCCCACCACGGCTGGAGCTCCTCGCGCGTGTGTGCGCACCGGACCGCGTCGGGCTGCACGGCGTTGCGCGCGTCCATGTCAAAGATTGTCGACGACTGCCTCGCGCGCTGATGTAGAGCCACGTCTTCGAGGTGGCCTTCGTCTGGCGGGGGCTGCTGGAGCCACTTTTGCTTGATCGAGTTGTAGATCAGCAGTCCTATCTCATCCACAGGCTGGGTCTCGTTGGATACTGCCAAGCTTTTCTGAGGTTCGCTCTCAAAGGCTTGAATTGACCGCTCGTCCTCGTGCAACAAGATCTCTTGGCACAGGAGACAGACCTGGGCCTTTGCGTACAGCGCCGAGGCAGCGCAGAACTTCTTTGAGTCCTGGATGACCATGCCCCATTTGCGGCGCAGATCGAAGATACGCTTCATCACGACGACACCGGCAAGGTGGCTGCGCATGTACCGTCGCTCACAGAGCGCACACTGACCGCGTGTCGGAGCCCACATCTGCATCTTGTGACTGTGGGTGAGAGCCTCGCTCGAGGTGTCCTTCTTCATCGAGAGGTACGACGGCGAGGATGCCGGCCGGACCTTCAGGCGGCCGGATTGGTCGAATGCTGAGAACTTTCGTCGAACCCCAGCGTTGTGCTCTGAGTCCTCATCTGCGAGCGCCATGGGCACTGCATTGCGTCGCTTTCCTGGCGAGTGACTATCCTGATTCTCACCACCAGTGCCAATGTAGGAGAGTGAGTTCGTGCTCTCAAAGTGCAGCGTCTTGCCACCGACCGTCATCTTCACCCAGCCAGTGTCTTGGTGAGGGTTCACATGTGAGCTGGCCTTGGCTGGTAGCTGAGCACTCGACGGCCGCTTCTTCATCGTTTTGGGGTCTAGTAGAGCAGTAGATGAGGATGGCGTTGACGACTTGGTAGAGAACAATCGGACTGCTTCAGCGCTCTCTGTCTCCAGCAGCTCATCGCGGATTGATCCGCGACTTTCACCACATCGGCTTCGCTCTCGGCTCGAAAGTCTAGGAGACGGATGTTGTTGTCCTCCCAATGCCACCATTCCAGCCACGGTATGGCGAAGATCGACTGGGAGATCGCTCCTCATCATCTTGTTTACCTTGCGGTCCTCACTCCCAGTGTCCACAGTGCCAAGTTGAGAAGCCTCGGAGACACTCTCCCCGTTTGCTGCTGCCATGATCGCTCTGTTCACACTCGCTTCAATGGTCTGGAGCAATTTTGATATCAAACTTTGGTTTGCTTCATAGAGTTCGTCTTCCCAGTCTCGATCTTGACTTGGGCTTTGCTCTCCACCAAGATTGTCGAGATTCAGTGTGAGCTCTCGTATTATCAGCACCTCGTCTTGGTCCTCGCTGCTCAGATCATCCATTCCAGCCCAGGAAGAGCCGAATTTCTGCTGACAGGCGCTCAGCAGCGTCTTCTTCTCGTCCATGGAGGCGTTCAAGTGGCTCTGGTGCACGAGCTGGAGCTCCTGCGCTATCCGCGTGAAGAATGAGTCGTGGCGATGCGAATAGGACGGCAGTAGGCCAAGACGAAGCTTGAGAATCGCATCGGAGAAGTGAAGCGCGATGTCTATGGGGCGGAAACACATAGCTTAGAGGATCATAGCCAGGCCAAGATGGAGCAGCAAGACATAGCATACCTGGGTTAAAGTCCAACTGGAACACTGTCTGTTCGCAGCTAAAGTAGACTGCCTTCCAACGCGTCTCGTAGGTCTTGAGTAGCCACATCAATTGCCTCGTGAAACTACATAGCACAATGTATAGTTAAGGTGATGATGCTAAACACCATCGAGAGACTATGAGCCACGCACTCGTTCTCTGGGAGCTCTCGGAGTGGCTTTGATGCGGCTCGAGCTTGAGTGACCGCATGTCTCGCATACGCCGACACTGCACGACCAAGGCGCTCAGTCGATTCGTCCATGATAATCAGCTTCCACACAATACAAGAGAGATCAGTGAGCTTAGTGAACACCTAGAACGTACAAACATCCACAATACACACCGCCGTACAAAATAGACTCTGGTCGAGATGCGATGCAGCGCGCAGAGTTGACCCAAAACGTTGGCTTTGATCGCAACTCCGCCCAGGAACCGGAGAATCGAGCTCAACAGCGTGTCATCCGCGTTTTTGAGCTGGCTCAGTGCATTCTTCGCAACGCCTGACGCTTGGTTAAAGAGTTGATACGCCTCTTGCCATAAGTTCTCTGAGATCTGCAGCAGGCCACCATTCTGGAGTTTCATTGCTTGCTCCACCTGGGCCTCCGCGTACAGCGCGTGCAGTTGAGCCATGGCCAGTAGAGTGAGAACTAGGTCCACCACAAGCGTGTGCTGAATGCGCTGCTCGCGTCCTATGAGCCGATCGGAACTCAGGTTCATTGAGCTGAAGCCATAAAAGAGAGGTGGAAACACGCCGAGTTGTTCTCTCACATCTCGAGTCGACTCATCCTGAGGTTCCTGATGTCGGACTGTGGTTGAGAAGTGTCTGAGAGCAAGCAAATGCGGGAGATACTTGGTCAGCAGCTCGAGGACTGAGGTGTACGTCGAGGCACTCCGGCGGGTTTGTTGGATAAGCGGGGTCTCGGTGAACTTCAGTCGGATCTGCAGTACATGTATTCAGGTCAGAGCTCGCTAGTTAGATGAGAGCACAAGGCTAAGGCCACTGATCGCACCTGGGTCCGGAGCTCAGCAAACTCGTTCGAGCCAAAGTGCAGCACGCTAAGCTTGAGCTAAGCACGATGAGAGTATGAGGCGAAGTTCAGACGAACTGCTGTACTTTGTTAGTGCCTGTAGCATGCTTCCTGGGTAGTACGTACCTCAGCCTGGAGCTCCTCGTCCGAGAGCATGTGGAAGAGCGGCAGGCGACCGCACCACATGCACTGGTGCAACCATTTCGTAGACGCCATGCCAGATCGACTCACGTCAAATAGGCTACTTGCTTCTACAGCGCAACAGCGACCTCACAGGGGACGGAGGACCAGACCAGCGTTGACACACACGCCATTTTCGGACTGCGAAACGCCCCGCGACCGAGTTCTTTCTTGAGACCACAGGAGGTCTGAGACCGGAACTCGAGGGAGTGTTCGACGCAGATGGGTTGCACAACTCTGGTGATGTCCGATTTGTAAAAGCCGTGGCGAATGCGGCCAGCATATCGCTCAACCCGCCCAGAAGCCATGCAACGAACTCCACAGCGAGCAATGGCCATGACCACCGCCAAAAACCACTTCTAAACCACACTCAAAAACAATACATATGAGGTCGGTAATTTACCGATATACTGGTAGCTGTTTCCATTTGTTTCCGACATCTCACACATTTCGTTTCGATATTTCAGACAGCGTCGAATAGAAAATGTCGAAATCGTTTCACAAAAACGATTTCGCTGAAGCTCATCCACGGCGCCAAGATCACCAGTTGCTTCCTGCACGAGTTCTCCATCACATCTCTCCACTCACTATCGCTCTCGACGCTACGCTTTGCGTGAAGCTAGGCTCATGAAGTCGTGACCAAGTCCCGATCAAACTCGACGCTGTGGCTCTAATCGCCAACAACTCCTCCGTGCTCAGCCGCAGCTCAGGCTCACGATCTGGGATACTCTTCAAGTTGTCTCTGCTTGTCAACGAGAGGTTGTGGTGTGTATAGCGACGCCCTGGCCAATCAAGCGCGAGAATTGGTGGTTAAGAGCGCCCGTTCCCGCTGTTTGGGCCTAATCGTTTCCGATTCCCTGCTGACGCCGAGCTGATCGCGATGCTGGAGCCGACCTCCTTGACGTGCAGAGCTGGGCGCACCATTGACGGTAGTACAACAAAATGGCTGATTACGCTGCCAATGTAGTCATGGACACGGCCATCTCTCAAC
>JAASFV010000835.1:0-14427 GCA_023334015.1 Globisporangium paddicum
ACTTATCCAGTCAGTGTTATTCAAAAGTGATCCAATAGTCCGTTTCCAAGCGGACATTTGGTCATTGTTATGCCCCGAAATAGAGAGGAAGTTGATGAGGGTCATTTAAGAGACTGTGATGGTAACAAAGAGTTGCAAAGGAAAGCACACACCACATTTTGCTCAAACAATATCCGAACATAATTACTGGCCTTCAAGCATGCAGCAACACTTGCAGCAAACATCATTACTGTAAATAGTTCAAATACGAGGCAGTGCTAGAGTTCATTGCTGCTCTATCTGTCTAACTAGTAGCAACCAGTGATGTCGTTTGCCGCAGAATAGGCACTGCATCATGTACTGGTAGCGCCAACGATCTGTTAATTAAGCTAAGCTTCGTAGTTGTTGCATTAAGTGTGACCTTATTTACCACCAAATCTATTTTATGTGCAACGCTATTACCCTTATTTATGACTCTGACTCAGTCGTAATAAGCACGGACAAAACGGATGAAATCGACAATAATTTACTATTAACTAAATTTAATCGGATTCTTGTGGGCAGTCATGATAAACTTCAGCCACATTGTGGTCAGTTTTGCTAAATATCCACCGGAATGACCGTAAATATGTTTTTACGGGGAAAGACGTTTTCTGGTAGCACCAATTGTTTACGGTTATTTCGTTTACGTGCTCGCAGTCATTCTTGCAGGAGTGACGGTCGTTCTATCACATCACTCCGACCAGCTCATTCCATCTCCTTCCTCCTCGGTGCTCCAGCAAGCAGCTTCACGCACATACCACGCATCCATCACCTACCTCATGCGCTTCTTCCAGCTGCTGCGGTCTTCTCCCCACGTGCGCCGTGTAATGATTCTCACATCAGCCATGACGCCCTTCGTGTACGAGCTCCGCGAGCAGCTTAATGAGAGCGAGAGCAGCCAAGTGCTCTTCCCGATCGCAGAGGCGCAGCGCGTGGAGAAGCAGTGGGTTATGACGAGCACGAGTGCAGCCCATCGCATCAGCAAAGTCAAGGTCTCCACACCTGGCCTCACGTTCGTGAGTGTCGACCACAAGACCGCGAACGATCACTCAGAGCGTCAGCACCACCAGTTCGGAGCTGTTCGCATCTCCGCTGACACTCCCGAGCTGCTCGAATGCATTGAAGTCGTGCCTTTGCAGCCCAACGGAATCGAGATCCGCCTTAAGAAGAACGCACCGAAGATCACCAGTGGTCACTTGCTCGCAGAGCTCTCGCTCGCCCACACAGCGCACGTGAACTCCATGGACGCGAGTGGCGGCGGCGTAGTGGTCGTCGAGGAGAACGTGCTCGTAGCGGACTGCACCCACGCCGACCTGAAGCTCTCGCTCCGGGGTCACGGTGAGCTCTTCATCTCCGCGCCATCGACGGATTTCAACGTGAAGCGCCTGTCTCTAGTTGTCGTTGGCAGTGGCACGCTCCAGTTTGAAGCCGCCGAGCTCGTCGCGATGGACGACGTGCTCCTCCAGGTCGCAGGCTCAGGGCACGCGAACCTCTTCGCCAAGTCCAAGCTGCATGCGTCCGTGCTCAAGTCCTCGATCGCTGGCGCCGGCTATACGAGCACATCTTCCGACAGCTTGAGGACCGACAAGCTTAAGAGCTCGATCGCTGGGTTCGGCGAAGCCAAGCACTTTGGTCCAGGCCACGCAGCCATCCAGCGCGTGACAATCACAGGTTCGGGCAAAGTGTCATCCAAGGAAATTGTGAGTGAAAACGCAACTATGCATGTGATCGGCGCGGGCGACGCCACGCTGGACGTGCGCGAGTCGCTCGAGGTAAGTTGCAAGGGCTGGGGCGTCATGAGGTACGTGAATGCGCCGCCAAAGACTGTCACGACCCACTCGCTGTCTCTCCAGAAGGCCCGAGCATCTGAGCGCAAACTCAGCCACGAAGACAAGCTACTGGCTCAAAGCTCTCCAGTGCCAGAGAGGAAGGACGCGTTTGATGACATCGTCGTCGAGTTCGACCCCAAATCGATGAGCGAGAAGGGCAAGTCCTTTGACGTGTTTGGCACTATTGAGGCGCTCAAAGGCGCTATTTCCAGCAAGCGCATTGAGGTTTCTTTGAATGACAACTGCAGTGAGAGTGAAGAGCTGCGTGAGAAGAGAGAATAACGCGAACGAGACCCCAAAACGTAATCTATCTCTATGGGAGCGATAACTCGCAGGTGATTGACTTCTGTGGCTGGTTCATTGGGAGCTTTCGTAGCAAGCTTGGGCGGTTGCTACGACTGATATCACTAGAGGTTGGAGGTTGCCACCTTGGTTCGGTGCTTCAACATGAAATTGGTTCAGATGAACTTGGTGAGTTCATAGACAGAGCAAGACTTCGGACCTTTCAGCGGTTTCGCTCTTGGCTCCAATGAAAAGCGTGCCATGAGATTGTATCTGGACGAAAGCGTGAGGCTCGGGAGGTGCGTGAAGGCGACGGCCACCACCTGATCCGGTGAGTGACGTGACAATGATCTTTTTTTTTGACTGGTTCCCAAACACGGCGAAACTTGAGCAAGAGCAAATGTCACTATAAAAAGTAAATTAGCCCCGATATTATGACAAAGCTGTTTGCATCGCGTTCTCACTCCATACACTGTTTAATACGAATAAATACGATTCTAAAGAGGTAACATATGTCAATTGTGTGTGATTAGTACCTATTTATATCGAATATACGCTCCTTAAATGCCATATGCATATTATACAGGTTTGTTTCTGATGACGTCACTCTTATCATCAGGTTAAATAGACCTCTCATCCCCGTTATAACGACATCCCCCTCTGTGCCCCCAACCTGACTTTTCACGCAACCAGATCATCCGTCACACATCAATCCCAGCGCCAAGAGCTCCGTCGGCGTCACTCGCTCGCTCTCTCCTCAACGGACGCTCGCACCCACGCCATGAAGCTGCCGCTGCGGAACGCGACGCTCTCGGCATCGTTCAACGCCGCGGGCCTCCTGGGCGCCGACGCAGCCACTGCCGCGGCGGACGACCCCAACAACTCGCTCTACTACTGGATCGGCCTCGGCATCGTCGTGGGCTCGGCGATCCTCTCCAACCTTGGCGTGAACGTACAGAAGCTCTCCCACGTACGCGTACGTAGCTGTTCGCGTGCAGTAGCTATGTGTAGTGTATATGCGTATGTCTGTATGCGGTGTGATACGCTTGTGAAAGTCCCTAGTGGTTGTACTGATAATAATGTGTGATGGATGGATCTTTTTATCGTTTCGGTCTCCAGGAGGAAGAACGGCCGCTGTTCGCCCGCCGCACGTACTACACGCGTCCCGTTTGGATCATCGGCATGATCCTCATCGTGCTCGGCGCCGTCGGCGACTTTGAAGCGCTCGGGTACGCATTCTTACTACAGCATGCCATTGGCACTGTCATGGATATTTTTACGAATGTGCGATTTGTTTATGTGTGTGTTACTGCAGCTTTGCACCGCAGGCGCTCGTGGCCTCTGTCGGTGGCGGCTGTACCGTGCTTGCGAACGTCTTCTTCGCGCACCTGTGGCTCGGACAGGTCTGTTTATCATTTGAGGCCTCTCATGGCAAGAGCTACACCAGTATTGATTCTGTAATGGCGCCTCCTTTATCACAATAGATCCTGTCCAAGACTGATGTGATTGGGACGTCGCTGATCATCGTTGGCGTGGTGCTGAGCACAGTTGTGAACGAGCCGGATGATAAGATGTCCCTCGAAGAGCTCGAGCGCCAGTTCTGCCAGCTCGGCTTCCTCGTCTACCTCGGCGTCATGTTTGCGATCCTTGGCGCGATGTTTGCCGAGATCCAGGCGATCTCGCGCCTGCCCAAGAACGCCAACGAGACCAAGTATCGCCTCATGCCGTTCCTGTACGCGACGGCCTCGGGCATCTTTGGGAGCTTCTCGGTGCTGCTCGCCAAATGCGCGTCGATCCTGCTCATCCTAACGCTCAGCGGCGAGAACCAGTTCGGGTACTTCACGACGTACCTCTTCGTGGGCGGAATGGTCTCGACGCTCGTGCTCCAGACCGACCTGCTCAACCGCGCGATCATGGCCGGCGACACGCTCAGCGTCTTCCCCATGTTCCAGTGCTTCTGGATCGGAGTACGTTGGCTTTCTGGCTCTACCTCTATGTGTTTTGTTATTTGAAACTGGTACTGACTGTGTTATTTGTCAACAGTCGAGTGTGATTGGCGGCGTGGTGTTCTACGAGAAGTACACGCGCTTCACGACGTTCGAGTGGATCTGCCTGCCCATCGCGCTCGCGTGTACGTAGCTCATCATGAACTCTCTTCCACAACCCATTTGTTGCTCACGGACTTGTATATCCTTTCGTATGGCCCCAGTCATCATCTTTGGTATCTATCTGCTATCCAAGCACGGCGAGGAGGACGTGGGCAGCGGCAGTATGGGTTCCGAGGCGCTCGCGTCGTCGCGCGCGCACCTCACGAGCGGCCACTTTGGCGCGCTCATGCCGCTCTCGCCATCGCACCGGTCGGCTTCAATGCTCGCGTCCCAGCAGAGCAAGACGTACGAGGACAAGGACGAGCAGACGCCGCTGCGGTCCGAGGCGCAGCAAACCAACGGGCACGCCAATGGGAACGGACACCACCCGAACGGCTTTGCCAGTCCAAAGATGAATGGCGCGCTCGTGAAGAACGGTGTATCGCCCAGGGCGTACCAGCGGATAGTGGTCTAGAGAGTGTCGCGCATCCTGTGGCGGATGGCTGAGAGCCAAGGCTGTTGCTGCAACGGAGGCAGGTGAGCGAACAATAAGAGTGGATAGATATCGGCTAATATGCATTTTTATATTGAGTGAGCGTAGAGAATATGAAGAGCGCTGGGGATTGATAGAGGGTGGCTTGTGACTTCTCTTGACCACCATTTCTCTTTTACTCAGCACCGGTGAACGAGACCTGATTCGTGACATTCATCGCCAACTCTCGTGATGGCAGCGAGCGCCAAAAGTCGAGCACGTTCTGGGTTTCGAGATCCCTTCGCTGCTGCCGCGCGTCTCGGTCTTCGTCCGACATGGCGGTCCCTAGACTTCGATCCAGCGGAACGTGGAGGTACCTGACTGTCGCTGTCCCAATTTCGCCCACTTTGACTGGCTCAGTGGCGTCCAAAACGACGCTACCTTCCCCGGCGACAGCAAGCTTGACGCGCTTCGTAAGCAGATCAGCGCAGTCAACGTCTCCAGAGCCAAAGATCGCGATCTTATGCGAGTCACATACAGCAGCAGAAGCCGAACCACCGCCGTGAGCCTCGGCCTTGCCCAACACGATCCGCCCAGAGCCGGTAACCGCGCTCTTAACATTACCGACAGTGAGCTCCTTAGCCTGGATGCTTAAGATTCCCGATCCGGAGACTGCGAGCTTGAGCAGTGGCGATGTAAAGCCACTCTTCAGTGACTGGATGTGCACTTCCGAACCGCCCGCACCCGCGATCTCGACTCTGTTACGCGCTTTAAATACGGGGACCTGGAAAAACACTTTACTATGATCCGCCACCGCGATCTGGAGTCTGCTGACGTCCACGTCTCGCGCCAGCATGATCGCAATTTTGCTGCTGCCCATTGCCGCGAGCTTGATGATGCTATCTGGGCGGTCGTGCATCGCGAGCACGCCGTCTTCGATGATCACGAAGCCACGGCCCGTCACGGCGAGGCTGCGCAGGAGACCCGAGCTGCCACGCGGGAGCAGGATCTCAGTCACAAAGGTTCCGTGAGATGGCAGCGCTTGCGAACCTGACTCGAAACCCAGGATCGCTCGATACGGGATCGCGGCTTGGACGCGCATGCTCTCGAGAGCGAGGACCGAGTCACTCATGGCGCGAATCTTGGCCACGTGGTCGTTTTCATCCCGGTCAACGCAGATGAACGTGATGCCCGGTAGTCGCAGTTTGAGCTTCTCAAGCGGCTTTGGACCCGAGAGCGTCCACGTTTTCTCAAAGAGCTGCTGGCTCTTGTCAGCGTCCTTGCTGACTGACGACTCGCCGATTGCGCTTGGCTGCACGAGGTACTTGAGCGAGCGTGTCGTAGCTCTTGAGACAAAGAGGGCGCGCTTGCTGGAGAGCGAGGCGCTGGCCTTGCGCAGATGTAGCATGGCGTGATGAATAGTTGACTGAGGTGTGCGTCCACAGAGCAAGATTGAAGAATGGTGGTGAAATTCTGATTATCCATCTCTCGTCTCTGATTGGCTCAAAATATTCTATTTCGGAGATGGATTACCACGAGTTCCTGATTAGCTTAAATTTACCCGTTGTTGCTTCCAATTGGTTGAAATTACTGGTGAATTAGTCAAGCTCAAGGTCGAGCACCACTCCTGCTCGTTGCTCCTGCTTCGAAGCACTAAGTTATTAAACATCCAGAGCAATCCACAGTCAAGTGCAGATGCCGTTCTCGCTATCACGGAAACCACATCAGCAATCGCTTGGCCCAATGCTGAGTTAATGATTGACTGTATGCTGCTGTTGTAAATTAATCATGCACCTTCATACTCAACGTCTCCGCCAGTCGGTGTCCTCCTTCGACTCGACCAGCTCCTTCGCCGTGTCCGACCAACTACGTTGAGCATTCTTTTCCGCCGAGATCGCTGTCTTCCGAGAAGCGATTTGTTGGCGACCCCAGTAGATAGGAGGGGGAGGACGAGTTCGAGTCGAAGAGGCGCTTGTAAATCGAGCCACAAAGCATCATTACTGCACATACCAAGGTGATCGAGATACATTTGTTAGTCATTATTCAAGGACGCAGACATGTTTCAAGTATAACAGACAGTACCTACCCTTGGTGGACGTCGAGTCGACTGTTCGCTTTCCATAGAGCTCTGAATGGTAGTGAATAGCAAAGTAGCGGCATTAGTGACGAATGGCAATAATACAGCGAACGCGTTGAAGCCGACTTACTTGATTCGTCGATCAGCTCGTGGTGGAAGTTTGAATGTCCACAAAGACACACGTGCTCTATCACTGGAGAACTGTCGGGTGCTTTGTCGGGCTTCGTCTTGGTCGGGTTCTCTGGCGCTTTGTTTTCGTCCTTTCGAACCCGAAACACGCAGCATCGCCCTGAGCGGCACACTTTGCACTTTCCACGGAGGTGACTCTCACCGTCTCGCTTGAAAATGACGTGCTCGAGGACATCTAGCAAAGTGGACAGGAATAAATGTTAGAAGCCATTCAGCGGCATCACCAAAACTGTTTCTTTGATACGCAGCTTACCTTTTGGGACTCCTTTGAAAGTCGTCGTCTCCAGAATGGTGTTGACGTTGCGTCGAATGTACTCGGCGCTGATATCAACCAAAGAGGGCGGAGAAAGTGCTCCTGCAAGCATACATTGTCAGCGCGATTTCATTCACATCTTCAAAAATAGACAATCAACAGACACTTACCAACATCAATCGCATACAAATCTTGAAGTCGATCAGTTCCATCGTATCCGCCGAGCAAGTACATCTTGCTCGAAACAACCACTGCTCGATGGAATGTCCGACTGCTTGGGATGTTTCCAGTTGTGCAAACCTCGCTCCAAGTGTTGGTGACTGCACCAATCATATAACAAAAACAAAACGTTGTCAGCACTGGTGGTAAGATTTCATCCTTTCGCAAGTGTACATCCAACAACTTACGCAGATCCAAGCGCTGGAGGTCGTTGAAGCGACTGTGCGTCTTGTCAACTCCGCCAAAGACAAACATGTTGTCGCCGAAAATGACAGCAGTGTGGCGATAGCGATGTGGAGGGCTCGCTCCGTGAGTCTCCATCTTTTTCCACTCCTTTGTCACGAAGTCAAACTCGAACAAGTCGTTCAAGGTGTCGCGACCATCCCAGCCGCCGAACACGATCAGGCGGTTGCTTGCAGTGTGGACGACTCCGCTGTGTCCAAACCTTCGGGAAGGAACCGAGCCCGTCGCTTCCACTCGGTGCCATCGCTTCAATTCCACCGAGTACTCACACAGGTCGTTGAAGCGGCACGACCCGTTGTACCCGCCGAAGATGTAGATGTTGGACGAGTGCAGCACCATGATGTGATCCGTTCGGGCTTCCGGGCGGTCTGCAACTATGCTCGGCATCTCATCCCATTTTTGTGTTTCTGAATTCACAACACACATACACAGTGAAATGAGCTACCACCTCCTTCGAAGTTCACAATTGTCCAAGTGCCAGGATTAGTACCGAAGTTGAAATAGAAGAGATCGTTGAAGTAGTTTCCATCGCGTCCGTCGTATCCGCCGAAAATGAACATCTTGTTCTTGTCGACCACGCCAAGCGCGCCTGAGCGTCGTGGGGGAAGAGCTCCGCGAGTTTGCACTTGCGACCAAGAGCTGGATTCTATCATCAAGGAAGTTGCGCAAGTCGGATTAGCATCCATCATAAAGACATCACAATAGATAATATGTTTTCTTACCGATGTCAAACTGGAACAGGTCTTGCTGGCGTCGTCGGCGGTCAGTTCCACCAAAGACGTATAGTCGGCCGTCTACATAAAGAAAACAAGTCGCACACAAACAAAAATGAGCTCCTGCGTCCGCCTTTCTAGCAAAAAGACCCGTTCAGCAAACAGCTCAGATGAACGCGACGTACCATTGCTTGTGACCGTGTGACCAGTTCGCGGACTGTAGGCGTCTCCCTGCGGGCTCAGCTTGGACCATGCGCGGATCTCCATGTCGAGTCGATCTTGTGCGGGTTCTTCGTCCGTGGCTCGACTCTCCAGCTCCAAGCTCCTACGCCAGCGACTTCTGCTTTGAAGAAGTGGACTTGTTCGCGATGCTGGATGCCGCTTGCAGCCAAACACACCGCAGCCAATCGATCTGCTTCTTTTCTCTCTCGCTCGACCTCTTCTAAAGACGAACTGCTCCTTGCTGGCCACCGGAGAGAAATGAAACGAAAGACAGCGAAGGTCGCGCGTCCCCTCCCTTTCCCAAGATGTAAAAATATACGCCGACGCCGACGAAACACACGCCCGCACACGAGAAAGCACGCGATCGCGCTGGTTGTGTCTGCCGTGGGATCTGGCGGCGAATCAGCTGCTGCTCGTTGCCTGCTTGCTTGGTCGCGGAGAGAGAGCGCGTGTGAGAGATGAGCTGGCGGGCGCTTGTGTGCTTCTAGGCGCGAATGCGAAGTGCGGGAGTCGTTTCCTGTCGTTTCCTTTTGCGGAATCCGATTCTTGCCAAGCAAAGACAAACCCGTAGGACCATCACTCCTCTCTGACGCGCCTCTTCGAGCCACGCAGGTCAGGATTCTTCTGTAAATTTGTATCAGCGACCAATGCGGAACGGAATGATGGTCACTTCAACTTGAGAGCCAGCTCTTTTTGAAGGGTGGAATGGATATGGGGCAACTACAGCACGCGAGTGGTCGGCAGCACTTTTATACTTGGAGTTTGTATGCTGGCTTCGACTTGAGGGGTGGTTCGTTTTGTCACCCTGAGATTCTGCGACGTGTGCACACCTGCTTTCACTATGGCGCACGAGTATCTTGTTGCTTGCGACTCTTCGTCATGGTGACGCCAGGAAGTGCGAGATGAGCGCGAGCGCGTAATGGCCGTCGACGAATCGACTGGGCGTTGCACACGTGACCCTCGATTTGTTGCTGAGCGGCGACGCAGACGCCTGCTCGCAGAGCGGACTGCCGATGCCGAAGACCGAGAGCGACGACGCGCGCGCCGCCATCGCGCTTGTGAGCCACGCTGGCACGGCCGCCACCTGCGTATGCTCGAACGTCACGGTGCGAAGATGAGAGGTGTCGCGCAAGACCCGCGGCAGTGCGCGCAGCGGATTGCGTGCCAGGTTGAGCATCGAGTATGCGCCAGGCAGCGCCTCCGGGAGCGTCTCGATCCTATTGTCGCACACGGACAGTCGCTCGAGGCCTTCCATCGCTGCGATCGCTAGTGGGAGCTCGCGCAGCTGCCCGTGCTCCATCGTGAAGTACTGGAGCGCTTTCCAGTTCGAGAGGATGCTGTCTGGCAGCGCCGTGAGGTTCGTCGCGACGAGACTCACGAACACGAATGGAGCCTCGTGTGCCAGAGCTTGTGGAAACGTCGTCAGGTTGGTGCGGGTGAGTGCGAGGCGGCGCAAAGAAGGATGAGAGTGGATTGTGAACGCGGCCGCCTCTTTCCACTCGAGGATCGTCGAATTGAACACCTCGACCATCTGCAAGTTGCTGAATCGCTGAATGATCGCTGGCATTTTCAGCGCGGAGCAGTGCGAGATGACGAGATACTTGAGCGCGCTCGGCTCAAGTGTAGACAACCTCTGCTCAATCTCAGCTTCGTTAGATATCGTGGTTTGGTCGTTACCTCCGGTAGTGCGGCATTTGATGTTGGCGTATGCGCAGGCATAGTTCCGCGTGAACCATGGTCGCATCGGCACCATGCACCCGACATCTTCTCCCGCTCGATTCGCGACCGAAGTGGCGTACATATGCACGCAAACGACACCTACTCCAAGCAAGAGGAAGAACAGGAAATGACTGTCGATCTCCGGCCAGGCCTTATTTCGTCGGGGTATCCTTGCTGTCGTGGAGGTTCGCGTACGCGTCCGATTTTGATGAGGAAGCCCCAGCGAAGAGAACGGTGTCCAGAATCTGCTCACGCTTGCTGGTGGTGATACTGGTGAAGCTACGTAGGGTGTACCAGCGGATGCAAAGATGCTGGCGGCTTCGATTTGCCTTAAGGCTTCGTGCTTGCTCAGCGGTGGCAGGAATCGCTCAGGTTGGACCAGTGTCCTCTTTTCGTCCAGCAACCCGGAGATCGATCGACTCGACGTCAGCATACTGACACAGGGGAGCATGTTGGAGAAGAAATCCAGCACGGACGTGATGCAGAGCTGCTGGATATCCATTTGCCAACTCAACTGCCAATTGTAGTCTGCCAAGAGATGATCGGGATATGCGCGCAGCTTCGGATCATAGGCGAATATGTACGGAAGCGAGATGCAGACTGGGATCACAACCGTCCATCCGAAGTCCAGCACGGTGTCAATGGCGAGGCAGAGCACGCGCTGAACCGTGAGGGACTTTGGAACAAACGCTTGGACAAGAAGCGTCGACCAGCAGTTCATAACCAATAACACCGTCGCCAAGTTGTTGATCCAGTGTCTCGGGACCATCGTGCTCGAAGTGTACACCTGGTAGCCCTGCGACGCGATCTCCATTATCTCTCGCGCCATCAAGATCTGCAAAAAGAATGGGTGCTCGATCCCTAGCAAGCCTTTTACCCCGAAAATTTCTTGGTACAGGGCGCTGCTGTAAAATAGCACGGCATGAAGAAGCGGGAGCGGTTCCCTCTTTTGCGTCTTGGCGGTAGGCTTCGTCTGCTGCCGTGGTTTGAACGCCAACCGCCTCCTCTTGATCGAGAATTGCACCATTCCCGCCAGTTGATACGCGTACACAGCTGCACCGACGCCAATGACACCGCTGATTGCGAGCAACGACTTTGGACTGGGCAAGTTGTACGAGTTGCGGGTGTTTTCGAGGATCGGAGACGACATGAACCAGTACCCGAGACTGAGCGCCGAGAGGAAGAAGAACACGGTGATGCGCATGACGAAAAAGACGACCCACGCGATGCGAAACCAGAGTGTCGGGAGGCGGATTCGGGCGAGTCGCTGCCGCTTCCTTTCGGCATCCTGCTGCTGTCTCCACGCGTCGATGAGGCTGAGGTTCGCGCTGTTGAGAAACGACGTCTTGTTGGGCTCGAGCTGGTTGTTCATCAGAGCAAATTCGATTCATTCCACGAAGAAGAGTCACGTCAAGTCTGCTGGGTAGACGGGTGGTATGCGGATTGAATCGATCACATCGCGATAGATCGTCCAAGTCCAGAAATATCCCATCAGTGATCGCGCTGCAAGATAAAAATACTTCTGAGGAGCTTTACATCACATGGAAGAACGCCAACAATGGATGCGAAATGAAATGCTCCATTGCATTGGCGCCAGTGAGCGAGAGCTGGTGTCAAGACCATTTAAGTTCTCTTCATTGAGCCCTCTCATTAGAGTCACACAGCCAGAGACTCTCTGAGCGAAAGATGAACCTCAAATACGAGCACAGTGCGACAAATCACTCGTGCGACTGATCGGGAGGCGCCAATGTGTGTGGCTGGCCCAAATGTACCCACTGACCTCTATACCATCTCTGATTGGTTCAAATCATACCTTTATCAGCATATGATTGGTAGAAATCGTCCAAAAATCCTCTGCTGAATTGTTTTTTTGCTTACTTTGCGATCAGTCATTTTTCTATCGGATCAAAAGCACGCCGATCGCACCAGCCCTTCCTTCGCCAGGATGAACGCCCTCAAGCTCGTCGCCATCGCCCTCGCCGTCGCGTGCGGCATCTCCAGCACCACTGCCGCCGGCAGCACCAGCGGCTCGGTGAGCGGCGCGTCACTGCTTGAGCTCGTGAACGAGGCCAAGGCAGCCGTCGCGAGCAATCCGGATCTCGCCGCGCTCTTCGCTGGCCTGGGCGACGTGTCCAAGCTGAGCGAGGCCGAGCTCAAGAAGCTCGTCAAGGACATCCTGGCCGTGACTGACAGCTCTGGCTCTGGCTCGAGCGCCAACAGCGTCACCGCCGGCTCGTCGGCTACCAGCAAGGAGGTCACGACCGCGCCAGCTCCAGCGACGACTACTGCCCCTGTCGTGACGCCAAAGAGCGCCGCATCAACGCTTGCGTTCGCGCCTGCCGCGGCATTCACACTCGCGGCCAGCATCATGTACATCCTCCTCTAAGAGCCTGTGTATACCTCTATGGAACCGTAAAAGGTGACGCCCATCGCGCGAGTCATTATTGCTCCAAATATTATTGTTTTTTTTGCTTTTATCGTTCAACAGCTTGCTTCATGTACATGTGCGTCTGGTGCTATTATCTTTACGCAGCGTGGCCTTATTGGCTCCGTGTCTAAAGAGCTACACAAGGTAACTCATGACCTCTTCATACAGCGCAGTGGGCGTTCATTCTCATCGTCACACATACACCGCACTGAACCTCACGCGGCCCCAGGCAAAATGAACCCAGAGGACCACTTTATCAGAGCACAAATCACTCGTTCCCACCCAGACACAACAATTTGCGATGATTTGGTGACTGTACTCTTCCAAAAAAGAGGGCTCTCGGCGTCTGATTGGCTAGTAAATGTGATTTAACAGCATCCCATTGGCTGAAAATGAAAGCCTTTGACTTAGAACCCACACCACAGATTCAAACCAGAATGGAGCTCTTGGCCTAGAAGGGACGGCGGCATGCGTGACTGCTGCTGAAGCGCACCAAAAGGAGACTTCTGCTTCAGCGCCCACTCGCACGCACACACTACATACCACCAGCTACCATGGTCCGTCTCGCCCGCGTCTGCCTTGCGCTCGTGCTTCTCGCCGCCGCCAGCACGACGCACGCCGCCACCACGACCGCAAAGTGGGAGACTGACTACAAGAGCTGGATGGCGGACATTAAGGCGTCGGTCGCGGGCAACGCTGACCTGGAGAAGAAGGCTGCGGAGCTGGAGACCCAAATCGACGCCGCCATCGTCGCGGGCGTCCCCGAGGAGGAACGCATGCGCATGCTCTACAACTTCCTGGGCCTCGTCGACAAGGACACGACCTTCGTGGGCTTCACCACCAAGTCCGCGACGACGACCACGGCGGCAGCGCCAGCGGCCACCAACGTGCCGGCACCTGCACCAACTCCCAGCAGCGCGGCGTCGTCGCTCTCACTTGCGTCACTGGCCACAGTCGCAGTCGCAGCCGTCGGATACGCGCTTATGTAAGCTGGATTAGCAAAGCGAGGGTGAGCTTCCACATGACGCACACACGTGTGATGGTGGTAGTACCGCCAGTCACCAGTGAGCGAGCCCGTGTCGTTTAACTCTGCGCTCGTTCGTTCAAGAAACAAATAAATAATAACAGCGCTACCCTTGGAGTATTTATCATTAGTAGACGTCTTTGTTTTGGCTGGACTTGTTAGCATGTGATGACACCTCCAAAGTTCAATAGAGTACCTAGCAACTAACACGATGTACGTGTCTATAATATGATGCTCTTATGGTGTGCTACGTTTAAGCAACAAGACACACTCCAGCCATTGCTGCGACTTGACTAAGCCCCATCAGCTGACAAGCTACTGCTGCCGCTCGTTGTGGACTGTGACGTCGTTGCAATAAGCCGATCCACTACATGCCACCAACGACGCAGCGTCACTGGGGGTGACGTTCTTGTTCACCTCCTCGATCACCTTCTCGGTGGCGGGTTGATGCTGGCCACGAGGCCCGCGTAGCTCGGGTCGCTCTTGAGCGTCTTCATGAACTTGTCGCCCATATCAGCGAGTTTGTCCTCAGAGGTGTTGCGCTCTCCATCATGGTCACGAAGGCTTCGACTTTGGCCACGAGGGCGACTTTGCCCGTGACTGAGTCCCGCAGCAACTGGAGCGACTAGTTCCAGACCGCCAGCGTGCT
>JAASFV010000836.1:0-14426 GCA_023334015.1 Globisporangium paddicum
ACTATAGCTAGGCCTAAATAAAGCTACTTTGACTGGCTATGGAAGCTCAGTGTATCTGATTGGCTACTTATTCGTAATAATAGCCAATGACAAGGCCGCATCATTGCTGGCCATAATTGTTTATAAAGTACGCATCTGGCCCTGGTAGGGTGGCCAGTGCGAACCTGTACTAAGTTTGGTCTTAAAGATATTGCACAAACAGTAGTTTGGCAGAGTGGTTACTGCGGTGTAACTCACCCGTGTACCCCGTTACAGTTTCTGTTGTAGTCGAGATGGCGCGTGCTGCTGGGCTTGAGGTGGTGTACACACCGCCTCACCATTCTGACCTCCAACCAATTGAAATCGTGTGGGCGATCATTAAGCGTGAGCTCGGTCGACAGTACACCACAAGCACGACATTTGCTGACATTCGCACGCATTTAAACCGAGCATTTCGAGATATCCAGTCTTCTACTTTGCAAGGCTGCATTGACACTGCAAACAGACAGTTGCTCGAGCTGAAGGAGCATCTTGACACAATGGATGAGCAAAGCGAATGTTCTGACTGCGACGATGACCAGCTTTCAGAAAGTGGATCTGAATAACAGCAATACCTTATTAATATACGAAGTCTATAAAGCAAACAAAAGGAGCTATCCTTCACTCTGGTACTAGTACGAGACCAACCGCACAATACGGAAGCACTCTCAAGCTAGGCCTTCACCCCTTTATGTACAAAGGTCCTAACATTTCGCCAGTAAACTATGCGCCCACTCTTGATATGGGGTGTTTCTTAGTCGCGAGGGTTTTTCCGTCGTTATCTGTAGTGTTGTCGGAGTTTGTACGGCTTATCTTGAAAATAAACCCCCGGCTAAGTCAGATTCTGATTTGACCGTCTTTTCTCCCCAAGATACAGTAATATGACATATACGGAGCCGTATCGGTTCCTGGAGGTTATAAGGTGACCAGCTGTTGTGGAAACTGTTTTTTATTCATTATAATATGCAAATATTTATGACAGGTTTGCTGTCGATTTCGAAAGAAATTGCGATTCCTTTGTTAGGTAATAACATACCTGATTCCACTAAGTTGCAAATAATTGGCCCTAAAAATGCTGGAGATAAATCCTCCCCAAAATAATTAATCGTGCATGTGACACGCTCTGGCGTCTCGGTCAGGTTTTTTTCCGGTCAGCTGCTTTGACCTGTCAAGTCCACATTTTTGTTGACTTTAGCAAGCACAAGGAGCCAGCAGATTGCGCCAACACCACTCTAAGTCGACGCTATCAACTTGCATGCAAAAAAGGCAAGAGCTCTTCACTCGCCTGCCATTGACGAACGCGCATTCTACGAGGCGAAAATGGCGTCGCGCTCCAGCAATGGCGACGTGAGCGCCGGCGACGAGCGCTCGACCGTCAGTAGCCTCAAGACGAACACCACGAACGCGGACTCGTGCACGTGGTACGCCGACTCGCACTGCAGCAAGCCGCGCTCGTGCTACGACTGCCTGAACGTCGCGATCCCCAGCGGCGAGGTGTGTGAGCTCTGTTCACGATGCCCATGCCGCATGGATGCGAACCTGACTGAATGTGTGTATATTGTCCGTTGCGTTATGTACGGTAGTGCGCGATCGACTCGCGCGGGCAGTGTGTGACCAAGGACGAGAGGGACAAGTTCGTGAAGGAGCGACAGTACTACTACCCGAACTACAAGTATTACCCGTCGAGCAACTACACGTACTGCAGCGTGCTGGACGCGACGTGCCAGAACTGCACCCAAAAATGGATCCAGGACTTCTACGTGATCGGCAACACGCCCGCGATCCCGTTTTGCATGGGCGCCGGCGGCTGCATCTGCGTGGCCTACTGTGAGCTGCCCGGCTGGTCAGACACGGTCGTGGGCAACAAGTGCTCGGGCTCCAGCGGTTCTGCAGGTAACGTCGCCAAACTTTTGACGGCCATCGCCGTCGGTGTGGGGCTCTGCATCCTCTTTATCGTCGCGGCTTTCAGCGTCCGGTACATCGTGCGACGGCTTGAGTGGAACAGTACGTGCCAATTATTTTTATTCTCAGCCAGCTAATTACTTGATATGCTGATGAATATCGTTGCAACGTGTGGAATTCATAGACAACGCGCGCAACTTGGAACAGCTCGCCATGCGAGTACGCGAGCCAAAGGGCCCGCAGCTCAACCTCAGCGGCTGGAAGTCCATGCGCGAGAAACTTATCGAGTCAGAGCGCCACCATCTCGGCGGCCGCCGCTCGCGCGTCACGCACACGATCGCAGACACCGCGCCATTGGATTTAGAAGCAAGCGCAGGGTATCGACCAGCGTCTCCGGGCGAGCTTGAGCGCCAGCGCGCAGATACCCTGTAGCTCCAGAGCTGTGAAGATTTGTTTGAATATGAGGAATTGGGAGCACAGCAGCCATCCATTTCCCACACGCGCAATGGAAGTGACAATCTGCTGGATCGGAAGGTCGCATAGAGAGTGACTTGTCCACCTCTCATCTTCAGATTAACTGACAGATGCATAAGCAAGCGGATGAATAGCCGAGGACTCATGAAGTGAGCTGTTCATGCGCGGCAGCTACCTCAAGGAAATTCAACGTGGCGTCGACTTTGACGTTGATTTAACAAGTTAATTCACCCAAATTCGACCTTAAGTCACCTAAATGACGTCCTAAATCGACATCAAGAGACTTTCCAACCAGCTGAACCAAACAGAACAAATCCCCATCTTGACATGGAAATCATGAAGAGATGAAGAGCTCTGAGCGTGTCCGCCTCACGCAGTAGCAGAAAGCGCCACGCGCCGCCACGATGGCCTCTACGAGTATGAGCAGCAGCAGCAGTGGCAGCAACGTCGCTGATGCGGTGACTGCAGCCAGCGATGCGCCGGCGTCCACGAGTCTCAAGACGTGGACGACGGACCCGCGCGACTCGTGTCGGTGGTACAGCGGCATCCCGTGCGAGCGGCCGCGCACGTGCTTCGACTGCCTCAACGTCCAGCTCCCGGGGGCAGATGTACGTGCATACATAAGTGTGTAGGAGGTGCATGCGTAGCTGCCCTTCTAACTTGTATTGTGCAGTGCGCAGTGGACGCTGGCGGCGGCTGCGTGCCGATCTCCGAATACGAGGCCATGCTGCGCACGCCGGGCTACAACGAGTCGGCGCTGGCGTACTACCCGTCGACCAACTACACGTACTGCTCCACGAGCGACACCACGTGCGCCTCCTGTCGCGCCACGTGGATGCAGAGCGCCAGCGTCGCCAAGGGCGCGGCGAGTAGCTGCACGGGCGCAGGTGGCTGCGTGTGTATCGCCTACTGCGAGATGACCAACTGGAGCAAGAGCGTGCTTGAGCGCAACCTGTGTCCGTCGCCCGCGTCCGGCACCACTGTGTCCACAATCTCCACAAGCAAGGAGGCGGCAATCTACAAGCTGCTGACCGCGCTGGGCATCGCCGTCGGCCTCTGCGCAGTGTTCATGGTCATCGCGCTCGGCGTGCGTTTCCTCATCCGCATCCTCGAAGCCAGAGGTGTGTCCATTTTACGGTTTGTCTGGACTGCAATTGTTGGAGTCGCAACTAACAAATGCTGTCTTTCTTTCCAATTGATGGATGCAGCGGAGCTCGCACGGCGCAACCGACAACGCCGGCCGCGCCGCGAGCCCAGCGGGCCGCAGCTGAGCCTGAGCGGCTGGAAGGCTATGCTGGGCGACCTCATCGAGTCCGAGCGCGTGCAGCTTGGCGGCGACGCGCACGCGCACGTGCTCTCGGCCGAGGCGCCCACCGTGCTGGTCGAGGAAGGCGACGGCTATCGGCCCATGTCGCCCAGCGCGCCGCATCATGATCGGGCATGATAAACAAACAAAAAAGCGGCAGAGAGAGTGTATTTTGGTAAATAATTTGATAATTCGTCCACTTCTTTTCGAACCGAACTAAAGTGTCTAATGAGAGCAACGAGGAAGTCTGACGATCGCTGGAATCAATTTTGGAAGCGGGACACGAAATATTCTCAGGCGGCGCATCTCCGTTCGAATTTGTTTGGCTCAGAATTAACAACAAGCGGCACCGCGTTTGGCTCGGAGACTACCACGAGCAGCGTGTCTTTGCATGGAAGTCAGGCCATGGGGCCGCGCGCTCACTCACAATAGAAAAGCGCCACGAGCATGAACTCGACGAGCAGCACCAGCAGCGGGAGCTTGGCTGCGCCTGTAGACTCGTGCTCGTGGGTCGGCGGCGAGCGCTGCGGACAACCGCGGTCCTGCCGTGCGTGCCTCAACACGGCCGTCCCGAGCGGCGACACGGTGCGTTAGTGAATATCATGATGATACGAGTGGCTTCACACTTGATTCATTTTCGATGGAAGTTGACGCCGACTTGATTTGTCTTTTGGATTTCGATTACTCAGTGCGCAGTGGGGCCACACAGCGAATGCATGGTGAGTCAGCAGCTCCAGCAGCAGCTCCAACAGTCCAAGTACGACTCGCAGTCCAAATTTTACGTGGCCGGCAACGCCTCGTATTGCGGTCTGGACGACGTGGCATGCCAGACATGCACGCGCCAGTGGCTCGACATGGCGGCGCGCAACAAGTTCATCTCGACGGCAGCGTTCTGCGTCGGCGCTGACGGCTGTTTGTGCCTCGCGAGCTGCGAGCTGCCCACGTGGGAGGAGAGCGTGCGCACAGCGCTGTGCACCGACAGCACCAACGGAAAGAGCACTGTAAACGCCAACGACTATGACAAGATCTCGTCCGGGGATCCGTCCACGCATCGGATACTGGTCGCTAGCAGCGCCAGCCTGGCGCTCGTCGTGACTTTTGCACTCATCTCGCTTGGGCTTAGCCGCCTCGTGCGCAAGATTGACGGCCACGAGCAGCAATCCCGCCTCAACAGGCTGCGCCTGCCTGTGCGTGTGCTCACAGGGCCACAACTGCAGCTGGAAGGCTGGACGGCGATGCGTGAGCGGCTCGTGGAGGAGGGTAACGGCGACTCAACGCCGACGCTCGCACCTATTGTGGTCGCTGCTGCTGCTTCAGTGAACGGTGCTGATCCGGGGGACGAGCTGCCATCGCGGCTGTGGATCTGGTAGTGACCAGCGACCAGCAGATGGCGTGTGGGTTGATGCGGTAATTGTGTCAGGTGATAAGATTATTAGGTTATCAGTGTGCGAAATAAATTAAAACAAGGAACTGCTTTGATCAAGATTGGAGTTTTGACTTGGGATTTGTATAGTTTTTTACAAGTGATCTTTAAACAGCACAGCAACACCTTGTCCACTAACACACCAGCACACCCAAGAGCTCACATCATTCAGCAAATGTTTTGTGGCCACCACGCCACCAAGAAGGGCTTCACATAGGAATCCACTGCCAACGAGCCCCCCATCCGCGGCAACTGAAGCCAATCGAAGCCAAAAGAAAAGTACGAGTGATTTTTATTTTATCGTAAAAAAACAACACCAAGGTTTGCAGTGTAAAATCACAGCGTAATCACTCAGCATACAACACCAACAGCTCAAATCCAAAAGCTCACTCTTGATTCTGCCATGTCGGGCAACAGCTCGAGCTCCAGCAGAGACGCTGGTGTCGTCCAGGCGCCGACGCCCTCGACCGCGGTGCTGGCCAACGTGACGGTCGCGCCCAAGGAAAAGCCACGCGACCCCAAGGACACATGCACGTGGTACGCCAGTAGCCAGTGCTACATGCCGCGCAACTGCTACGACTGCATCAACGTGGCACTACCTAAGACTGAGGTGCGCCACCCAGCCCTGTATCGCTAGGTACTATGTACTTTTACATGTTGCTGATGGTACGCCACTCTCCATTGTTATAGTGCGCGGTTGACCCGCACGGCATGTGCGTGAGCATGTCCACGTACGACATGTACATGTCCATGCAGAGCAACGCGAGCGGCGCCGACTTTGGCTTCAGCGGCTACTACCCGTCGGCCAACTTTACGTACTGCAACTCCTACGACGTCACGTGCACCGCGTGCAAGAGTTCGTGGCGCGAGCAGTACTGGTCCTCTGGTCAGGCGCCGCTGCCAGCCATGTGCCGTGGAGAAAGCGGCTGCATCTGCATCTCGAGCTGCGAGATGCCCAACCGCGTCGAGTCGATCATCATGAGTGTCTGCTCGGTCTTTGGCTTCAACAGCAGCAAGCTCACCACGGTGCTCTACGTCGGCGCGGCCGTAATCATCATGGTCATTGCGGCTGCCTACGTGTTCAGTGCATACGCCAAACGGCGCGAGAACGTAGGTGCGTTTGCTTGTGTGAGTGTGGATTTAGTTACGAGTCGGCTAATTGGTTTCAACCTATGGTGTGATTTTGAAGAGCGTGCGAGAGCAGTTCGCTTGCGAGAAGAGCGCCGCGAGCACCGTCGAACTGCGCACATTAATCGGATGCGCACGGGGCCGCCACTGGCACTCGGTGGCTGGAATTCGCTGCGCGACAAACTGCTGGAGAGCGAGCGCGAGTTCCTCGAGGGCGGAAAGCCGTCGCTCGCGGAGCCTTGCGTGGGGAAGCCTGGCGACGAGCAGGAGGACAAGAGCGTCGACTTCGCTGCCTTGTCGTTCTCGGACGAGGGGAGCGATGCAGAGATCGGGTCGAGGTGTGTTTAGGCGCTGTTCATTTTGAGCATTTTCGGCCTGTTCATTTTGAGCCGAGTAGCTCTTTGGTCATCTGATTACGACACATACGAATGTGTGACATGCATCATAAATAATTACCTCTATATATTACTGAGTCTTGCTACCAATTTCAATGTCACCTATTCGAGTTCATTTATTCTGTTTAGATGCAATAACAGAAGATACCTATTATCAGAGGGTATTGTTAACTGATGACCTTTGATGTACCCGTACGTTGAAGTGGCGAGTCGCTGGATTTTCTAGAGCTCCCATTAAATCCGATTAGCTCAGTCAACATGTCCTTTGAGTAGAACGCGAATGAAGTCCACCCATACGACAACAGGCTCTTCACGCGTTGGACACCAGAAGCATCCTCTCGCAATCTCTTCACAGGCCACGTGCTGTTGCAAACACCAGCACTACCCATTCTGCACCATGGTGAGCGCATTGAGCTCCTCGTCGGGCTCCACGAGCAACTTCACCATCGCGAAAGCCAACTCGTCTTCCCAGAGCACGGATGCCGAAGTCCAAGCGCCGCGTACGGTCGCGCCCAAGAAAGCGAGCTCCAATAGCGCTGACACGTGCGCATGGTACACAGGCGCGCGCTGCTACATGCCACGCGACTGCTACGACTGCATCAACACGGCGATCCAGCTCGATTCGGTACAGTGAACCTCCAATATCAAGCTCGGGCTAGCGAACCTTCTGAACGCACTTCTAATGTTGTATCCCTTTGTGATACATAGTGCGCTGTGGACCCGAGCGGCAACTGCGTGAGCATGTCTACTTATACCGAGGAGGCTCGCCGCGAGGGGGATCTAAATGACCCGGATTTCCTGGGCTACTTCCCAGCCGCTAACTTCACGTACTGCACGAGTGCGGACGACACGTGCCAGCAGTGCAAGCAGACGTGGCGCCAGAAATACGGGGGCTCGGGCGGCTATATACCCATGGGCGAGACGTGCGTCGGCGCCAGCGGCTGTATCTGCATCGCGGCGTGCGAGATGCCCAACCGCGCCATAACTATCCTGAACAAGGAGTGCCCGTCCTTTAGCGGCAAGATCGTGACCCAGATCTATTTGGGCGTCGGTTTGTGTGGCGTGGTGCTGCTTGGCGTGCTCGTGTTCAGGGCCTGGTTGCGCAAGCGACAAGACACAACACGTGCTGAAGCGCGACGTGAACGGCGGCGCAACCGACCAACACGCGCAGGCCCAGCACTTGCACTCACTGGCTGGAACTCGCTGCGCGACAAGCTCCTGGAGACCGAGCGCGAGTTCATCGAGGGCGAGAAGCCGTCGCTCATTGCGCCTGGGGCGCAGCGAGACGCCACTGATGGGGACGCAGAGGACCAAGACAGCGATGTATCGTCATCTGATGAAGAGGAGAGAGCGCATCACATCGGAGCGCAGGCCTGACCACCACCAATTGCGAAGTAACTTGTCTCCATTTCGGTATCACCGTGAATCTATTTTGTGTGCCATGTCTATCTCGCGTAATCCACCATCACTCTTGAAAATGCTGCACTCTGATTGGCCAGAAGTTGAAGATTCTCCCACTTTTTGTTGGGTACTGTACCCACTGCGAAGTGGTCCATTGCCAACCAGCAGATCGCTTGTCTCTGCTTCGAGCATGGTACCAGTCACGTGCTCGCCCACTTCTACATACACACGCGCAGCCACAGCTATAGTCATGAGCTCTTCGTCCGCAAATGCCACGCCCCTGCAGCCGATTACCGTCGCGCCCAAGCGCGCTCCAGCGACCAAGCAGGACTCGTGCACATGGGAGGCCAAGGGCAAGTGCAGCTCGCCCGTGAGCTGCGAGGCCTGCATCAACACCGCACTGTCGGACCAGACGGTGAGCTTGGTTACAATATAGTACTGTTGATGGAGCTCTGGATAAAAAATGCTGACCTCACTTGCTTGTTGTGTGTAGTGTGGACTTGGGCCAGGAGGGACGTGCGTCGCCACGTTGCCGTACCCGACCAGCTACGTGCTCGACTCGAGCGTCGTGTACTTCCCGTCTGCAAATTTCACGTACTGCGGCGCTGGCGACGTGATCTGCACCGACTGCAAGAGCTCTTGGACACAGATGTATAAGGACACGGGCGTGTACCCGTTGAACAAGTTCTGTCAGGGCGAGAGTGGCTGCATCTGCGTCTCGCAGTGCGAGTCGCCGAGCTTCTCGGCCAAGGTCATCACCAGTCAGTGCTCCATCTTTGGCAACACGGCCGACCCCGCCAAGCGCATCTACTCTGCCGTGAGTGCGGCGGGCGTGGTCGTGATCGCTGTTACGATCTTCCGCGCATGGCGCCATGAGAAGCGCGACCAAGGTGCGTTTACTATGCGTTTGTTCTGTATCCAGTACGGTGCCTTGGTTACTGACTGCTGTTGAGCGTTTTCTTATGTGTTGCTGTGAACAGCACAAGCCGAAGAGAGACGCGAGCAGCAAGAGGAGCGCCGTCGCGAAAGAGCTGCCCAGCGAGGTCTCAAGGGTTCACCGCACCTCAACCTCAGCGGATGGAAAGCGCTGCAAGAGAAGCTGCTGGCATCGGAGCGCGAGTTCATTGAAGGCGACAGAAAAACGCTTGATGAGATCGCACCCGTGGCGCTAGCTGCTGGCTGTAGCAGCGACGCGTCTCGGTACAGCGATGGAGCTGCAGCAACCGGCGATGATGGCGAGTACAGCGCACTGGAAGAGGGACTCGAACGGCACCAAAACAACGACGGCGATCGGAATCGAGCCAGCGCCAGTTCATGAGCAGTCGTGAGTTCGACACCTACAGTACAAGCCACAGCCAGTAGCTCCATGAAGCCCTCATAGTGATTGAGTTGGCCAATTCACCGCGACCACAGCATTCGTTCTCAGATTCTCAGATCCTCAGAAGTTTTATCAGCTCAGTGATGCGCATCAAAACTTGGGACAGAGCCGGACCAAGAACCGATCCGAAGTTGGACACTCACGACGAGCTCATGCAACAAGAACTCGCTCGTGTTCTCTCGCCACACGAGATGAAAGCTCACTCGCCAAGGCTCCATGAGCTCACTACTACCCTCCGACACTTTATTGACCGTCCAGCAGTATCGAATTTAGTCCACAAAGCTCAAGCGTCGACTCAAGTCCACGATCCGATAATCATGCACGGCTGCCACAGCAGTGGCATGACGCGCCTCATCAGTACCAAGACAAAGACGAGCAACAACAACAACAGCGGCTCGTCGGACGTTGCAGCAGCCAAGAAGGGCGCGGTCGACAAGTTCGGGATCGCGGGCGTTTCCAAGGAGACCGACATGAGCGAGCTGACGAAGACGAAGGCCTCTGTGATGCAGTCGCTCTTCCGCGGCCCGTGCCACCACTAGAAATTGCCTTCAGGGCATTTATTGTTATGAGTTCTAGTCAACACACGTTACCAGCCAAACATAGTAATAAATCGAGCCGGAGTCTGGAGCCGCGTTTTCATTCGCAAGTTGTACAGTTCTGATAGTGAGAACACAGCAGCGTTGCCGCCTAGTCATTAAGCGCACAAGAAGCGTTTGCTGGAGTTGGCAAGCGCTGTGAAGCTCTCGGCTATGGTTTCTAAATGGCCTGCCACATTCTCAGAAATAAGAGAACGCGCCCGTCGTCCATCCCTTCTCCTCCCTTGTCTACTCTCTTTTTCAACTCATTCACCATTTTCTTCCGCCTCACTCCCCAATCTCATCCGCCAAACGATCATGAACGCCTCCAGCTCAACGCAAGTCCCAAGTGCAGCGGCATCAGTTGTCCCGCGGAAGGTGGAGATCGTCCGCGGCTCGAGCGACAGCAGCAACCGCGCAGCGGACTCCAAGATGGCGGGCGGCACCGCCAGTCGCGTGGACGCCGGCGTGCTCGGGCCGAGCCTCGTGACCAAGGAGCAGAAGAAGAAGATCGTGCTCAAGCAGGAGGTGATGCACCAGGTCTTCTACCGATAGACCGGGTCTCCAAGGCGCCTCGTGTCTGATGAGCTGCTCGTAGACAACCATCGGATACCGTAACGAGAACATGTATTCCTCCTCATAAACGACAGTGTTGAAGTTTGGATGAAAATTTTGGGCCTCTGCTGAGGCCACCAAAGTAGATATCTCATTTCTCAATCGGCCAGGCCAACACCACTCGCATCACACCCAAGTCAATCTCCAAGCTATGGACGTCGCTGCTGAGAGCAAAGTAGAGGTCGTGGCCCCAAATACTCAAGCCACCAGCAACAGCACGATCACTGCCAAGGACCAGACGACGGCGGACGAGAAGAAGAAGCCGTGGTACAAGCGTATCAAGCTCCAGCCGGTCATCTACCGCGGCAAGTGTGGCAATTAGTTTGGTGGCCCCGCTTCATTAATTTTCGTGAGTCAGTACAATACATGAGCATGACACGTTGACAGCTGTTGCATTGATTATGGGCGTTGGACAGCTGGTGATGACGACTGGAGATGTAGGCTTTCGAACCGCAGGCGGGTTGAAGTTCGCAACGCACTTTGCGCCTCAATATTTATTCCCATCCGACCCTCTCATCCTCATCAGAAATCCCCAGCCAATCTCATTTGCCCACTGGCGCTGCCATGGCGTCCAGCTCTACCAGCACCAGCGACTCTGGTGATGGCGCTCACGTCGTCGCGTTCCCGTCCCCAGCGCCTTCGCGAGGCGCACCAGCTCCAACCGCAGCGATCGTCAAGAGCGTGTACGCGGGAGAAGACCTGTGCACGTGGCACCAGACGCAGACCTACTGCGGCGACCCGCGCTCGTGCTCCGACTGCCTCAACGTGCCGCTTGCGTTCGGCCAGGTACCTTCCACACTCTCCTAGTAAGCATTGGACTATTACGAGATCCTAACTGTTCTTGTTTTCCCGTTGTCAGCAATGCGTGATCACGGCTGCGGGCTACTGCGCCAGTATGAGCAAGTACGACTCGGCGCTCGACTACCGCCGTAGCGGCAACAGCAACGGCTCGCTCGCAGTGTCAGGCCCTAACTTCTTCCCGTCGACCAACACGACGTACTGTCCAGCGAGCGACGCCATGTGCTCCCTGTGCCGCGCGAACGCATTCAAGGAATCTACGGACGGCATTACGAACCCGTCGCAGTTCTGCATCGGTCAGGACGGCTGTGTGTGCGTGGGCTTCTGCGAGTCGACGGTCTGGAAGCTCGTGATGGTGGACATGACGTGCCAGAAAGCCACTAGCTCGCCCTCGACCACCAACATCAACGGTCAGGTGAGCCTCACGGGCCCGCTGCGCACAGTCGCGTTCATTGTCGTACTTTGTATCACGATCCCCGTGGTGGTCATCGTCGGCTTCTCCCAGCGAGTACGCTGGGCGCGAGAGCGAGCGCAGCGGCGGCTTCGACAAGCGCGACTCGATGCACGCGCGCCGCCACTCGTGCTCACGGGCTGGAAGGCGCTGCGTGAGGAGCTCATCGAGAACGAACACCAGTCGCACGCGGGCCAGGAGCTCACGGCGGGGGTCCCGGTGTCGCTCTCGGGTGGTCTCGATCCGCCCTCGTTACACTCGCGAGGGAGCAGCTGCGAAGATGGTGAGCAACACGAGGAAGGAGGAGTTTATGCCGAAGCTCATGAAGTTGAGCGTCGATCGACGGATGATAGAGAGAGGCTGTGAGCGCTGTGGAAGGAGTGGACTCTGATTAAGGTTGAGTGTGTGTGTCGTATTGCTACAGTTTGATGAGCTATGCAAAATGTCAGGTCTGGAAACTGAGACTTTGACAGATGGCTACATTTCTGTCACTCATATGCGTTTTGTGAACCGTTACGTGGTCACACCTGATGCAGTTACAAATTCATTTTGACAAGCATCGCATCTAAATGACAGGCAGGCCATGCAGTTCACTCACATGCCTTGTAAGCTTTGCATGAGAGGATGAAGAAGCTGAATGCAGGCTTTGGAGGGCTTTGACGGCTTTCCTAATGTAAGCGTAAGCTTCTTTTTTTGTTGTTGGGATAACAGAAGGTCTAAACCCAGAAATCTGATGCACATAATCAGGTTCTCTACCATCATCATCACTCGTTCCCTTCTTCCATCCATCAGACGTGGGCGGACCAGCCGCTTTCGGTATTTTGATTCAAGAGACCTCCTCACTTTGCGACTTTCTCGCTGGCTGGTGACATGACCATGGCGAGCAACAACACCAGCTCAGGCGGCGCCAATGTAACCACAGCAGCGCGCGTGTCCACCTGCCAATGCAAGGCCGACAGCAGCGCACTCTCTCCGCGGAGTTGCTACGACTGCCTCAACGTCAGCCCCGACTACGGCGACATCGTACGTAACTCTCTCGTGGCATATCGCCTATCTAGTTACCAGTCGCCTGACTGTCGCTTGTGTTTGTCTTACGTAGTGTGCGATCAACCCGTTTGGTCAGTGTGTGAGCGCAGCGACTCGCTCTATAACCAGGCAGACCATGTATGAGGCACCGGGCGCTGGGAACTTTTTCGTGGCGTCCAACTTTACGTACTGTGAGCGCACGGAGGTCACGTGCCAGCAATGCCAAGCGGACTGGGTACGCGCGTACCCTGACGGGAACTTTGGCTCACAGTCTGATCGCACGCGACTGACAGTCAATCACAGCAGCAGCAGCAACGTGTCGTCGCTGGCCTGCTATGGAGCGAATGGCTGTCTCTGCCTGGCCTATTGTGAGTTGCCGCAGTATCGCGCTTCACTACCAGACACCTGCGCGGCCTCGAATGTTGGTGGGTACCCATCGTCACCGTCAGCGCAGATCACACCACCAAAGAGCTTCAGTGACGACAGCAAGGTCGTCATGGCATGGGTTCATTTCCTCTTTGCGTTCATGGCGCTGCTCGTGGTTCTTATCCCAGCGGTAATGGCGTGTCGTCGACAGATCCGCACCAAGCAGAGTGAGTCCTCTGTATTTTTTTGGTCATACCAGTTAGCCGTTATGAGGAACTCACATGAACCTTTCTTTTTCTATCAGTGCCCCTCGACATTTTTTACACCACCGCTTACCAAGAGCAAGACCAGCCGTCACGAGGACGCGAGCACCAGCAAAGAGGTAGTGGGCAGCCGCGTGGCCGACTGCTCACGCTCCGAGGCTGGTTCGACGACCGCGTGACGCTCACGAGCGATAGCCACCAGAGCCTGCAGCTGCGGGATGTTTCGATCCCCTCAGACTTCCAGTTCCCAGGTGAGGAGAGACCTTCGCTGTTATCCGCACCCAGTCCACCGACACTGAGGCCCAGCGACGACGAAACGCGCTCTCAACCAAGGCAATAATGACCGTGTACTTATTTAATGTTGAGCTTGAAGTTGAAGCTTTGAATGTCCACGTCAAGCTTTCTATTGCTAATTGGAAGTCATTCGATGAAGTGTTCATCGTCATCACACTAGATTGCTCTCGCAGTACAGCAACTACACAGTACCTTCTGAAACGGGATGGAAGCTATACCATTCTCAATTGATTATAATAATTCTCCACAACGAGAGCTAAACTCGGGTCCTCCGAAAGGTTGTACGATGACCGCGTGACGATCCACATCCCAGCAACAAACGCGAGTGCGAGCACAATGATGTACCGCTGAGTGAACCAGTCGCTCCCGCTAATGTCATCCACAGCCCTGCTCGGCGTGGATTATCGAACCTGCTTGGTGCAGAACCAGCCGTACAGGCCGTCGCAGCCCGTGAAGCACGAGGACTGGGCCTTGGGACACCTGCTGCACGCCGCGTCGTTCGCCTCACAGAAGCTCCGAGTCGCTTGTGCCAGCGAGAAGTCCCAAGCATCGCGGCTGTTGCTGTGATCCACGCACAGGCCGCACGTGTTGATCATGCCGCTGTGCACATCGA